>CM056491.1:27036344-27321847 GCA_029783415.1 Anisodus acutangulus
CTTCAACTGATTTATCATCTTGTCATCCTCCGCCCATCTTCATAAACATGTTAATAACATACAACGCGAAAGATAAGATGACAAATTTTTCATTAGAAATTGCTTCGGCGTGTATATTAATGACCGCTGCCTTCTCTTTATAGATTTAATCCATCATAAATGAATCAAACTTTCTAGAACAGACGCTGCGGAGCCTATTTTAGACCATACAAACCTCTTTGCGCCTACATGCACAAGATGTTTTTTTTCCCTTTAACCTCAAAAACCTTCAAAGTTGTCGTGACATAAATTTCTTTTTTCTAATTATCCATGAAGAAATGCATTTTAACATTCACTCCGCTTCAATCTTAAGATCCGACTACGTTGCTAATCCTAAGATTGTTCTCGATTCATGAGACATTTTCACCACCATGAGAAAAAATTTCCATCAAAATCGATCCCTTTTTGACCAAAACCTTTGACAACTAATTCCCGCTTTGTATCTCTACTGTGTTTCTCCCTATGTCCGCTCATCCTTTATTCTCAACACCCATTTATTTTTCGTGGCCTTCCTCGCTTTTTAGAAGTTTTACCAACTCATATGTGTTGTTCTTCATAAGTGGAATTCATTTCATCCTTCATAATCCATCCAATTGTCTTCTTTGTCTTGTGCAGCTAACGCTTCCTCGTAGTTCTCTAGCCTCCTTTCTCGCCTAAAATGATATACTCTTATCAGGATATCTTCAGGACGTGGATTAGTCCTCTGTGATGACCTTCTCATGTAGATTTCCTATTCTATTTGTTGTCCCCCCTCGATTGATATATTCTTCTGCAGGCTGCACATATTCTTCAAAGATCACTATTATCATCATAGGACATCTCTCAAACAACTTCTTCCAATTCATTGTCTCCACCATTGTTGTTAGCGAGGACACAACTCAATTTCAACCTTTCCTGGTTGATTATTTTCTTCTCTCGCACTCTTCAATTGTTTCATCTTCATAAAAACCACATCTCTACTTTCTTATGACCTTCTTGTTAATCGGATCCCAAAGCTTATACTCCAAACTCTTCATCGGCATAACCGATGAAGATACTAATGTGGACTACTTCTTATCGCTGCGCTCGATCTTGTTCCTTTGGCAACGCACAAATGCCTCAGATCCAAACACCTTTCGTGACGTGTATGACACATTTCTTCCTCGGGCCCATACTTTCTTTCCGGGAATATCAAACTTCACAGAACTCGGATGGAGATCTCGCTGATCGTATAACATGCAAACAGACCAAGTTGTTCCCTAAAATGGATTGTCGTAGCTTTCACGATCTCATCACGCATCCCCTCAATCTTCTATAATGGTGTGATTTATTCGCCTCGCTACACCATTACGCTGTCATGAGTGCCATGTACCATCTTTTTCATATCAATCCCATATTTAGAGCACACAATTTCTAAACTCATGAGAAGTGTATTCACCTCCATCATTCTGCTCTGAGACACTTAACTCGCTTTCCCATTTTCTCTTTCCACCATAGCATAAAATTGTTGAAAAATCCAAACACTTGGTCTTTCGCCTCTAGCATATAGATCCATACCTTTTCTCGATGCATCATCTATGAAGGTTATGTAAACATTTGGCTCCTCCCAAAGATTCAACTTCCATGGGACCACAGACGCTGAGGTGAACTCCGCCTCCAAGACTTCTTTTTCTCGGGCGAGGAACTCTTAAATCTGAAACTCCCCATGTTGTTTTTCAAATAAGCAATGCTGCTCACAAGGATCGGATAGAGTATGGCTTCTTCTAAAGCGAATGAATTTCTTTTCTATACGAGGAAAATGCAGTACCCTTTTCACTCATATGGCCAAGTCATGGTTTATGTCATAGATCTGATTTAAGTATTTGATCGCTACATTTATATTATTGTCATTGTTGCAAGCCTTCCCATAAGCTTTTGTACAATGAATAACAATATAGTTTTCCTTTCTCTTCGAACGATCATCGAATTCTTTACCTAGTTTCCATTTCTTATTGCATTAAATAATCTTTCATACCCTTCGCTTCTTCTAATGCATTTGCATAGATCAAATTAAGGTACGATCAGTTAAACATGTCTTATATTCTTTCAATGTCGTACGATGACCGACATTCGTTTCAATACTTATATCTCCAATTCCTAATAATTTTGGAGTACATGCAAAAATTATCCATCTCTCACATTTCCAAAGTCACCAGCCTTTGTAATGTGGTAAACATCTCTTTATTGGGAGTGATGTGGAAAGAAGTTCCTAAATCTACCACACACTCAACCATATTGTCTCAAACGCAAACATTCACCAAAGAATCACTACTATCACATCTTCTTCTCAGAGTGGCGGATGTAGTCATGGTTGTTGTTCCATTATTTTTCTTCTTCGCCTTATGTTGTTCCCGCTTTAAATCCTTCTGCTTTTTCTTAATGTGGCTCCAAATTTTTGCCACAAAGGATGACAAAGAACCATCATTTATGTTTCGGATTTTGATCTCGCATCCGACTTATCATTACTATTCCCGCCTTCTTTATTTTATTTCTCCCCTATTTTCTCGAAATAGGCTTAAGACTCCACATATCGCGCCTTGTTTTGTTTTTCAAATGAAACCAAGGCTTCCGTAATGACTTCATACACCAACTTTTCCTTCCCATAAGTAAGAGTGGTGGATAAGGTGATCATACGATTGGAGGAAGTGTTGCCATTATCAACACAACCTTTTCCTCATCGTTAAACTTTACTTCAAACCTTATCAATTGAGAAATCATACCATTAAAATTACTCCAAATGTTGGAGCATATCCATATTGTCTCAAGCTTCCGTGATTTGGTACAACTCTTTCCACAAGTAGAACTTGTTAGAAAGATTCTCGACATGTACAAATTCTCTAAAGTCTCCTGCATTTCTTTTGCGCCTTGCACTCTTTGATTCTATATTTTGTAAAGATGTTGTCCATTGTGATTTAGACGAATTGTATCAAGTCATGCGATCTTATATGTCTCCTCCCGCCTTCATCCTTTCATCGTACTAGGCTTTTTCTCTAAGCCCAATAACGCCTACTTAACCTTCGCTGAATTCTTCATCCTTCTTTTGCCAGAGGGAAAATTTCATCACGCCAAGTGAACTTCTCAATTTCCACTTTTTGACCATCATTTTTTTAGTCTCACCGATCTCTATAATCGCTAGGTGATTCTGCTAAGAAAGATTGTATATCAAACCGCAATTCTATCAATAGATGATAGGTTCGCATAGCCTCCTAGACAAATCACTCTTATAAGTGAGTTCCTAGAAAGATGTGGAGAATCACAGATGGACTACTTAAATCTCCAGCTTCCTAGACATAACTCACTTACGCTGTGATGTAACCAATGCCATCATAGAATAGGTTCCGACCTTGACGCCTCTGACATACTAGTTGTTGGGAATAACGAAGAATATTCCATTTCCCTTCAGATCAATATTTACGGAAAAATACAACGGATACCCCAAAATTCTTTTCTGATGTGAAAGATCAGTAACAGCTGCAATCACAGAGCATATTCAAAATTTCCGGATATCTTCCAATGTAAATACTATTTATTGATTAATTAGCAAGAATAAAGAGCAATAATGACACCGAGTATTTTACATGAAAACCCTTATGAATAAGGGCAAAAACCATGGTAAACCTTCCACTATAACAATAATAATGGGTATACAATATCTTCTCAAGTTTTGACAAATACTTGAGGAATACACTCAAAAACTCTCACACTCACTAGTGTGGTAATCTCACAATTTCTCTACCAAATATTTCTAACAATTTTGTAGGAACTCTTTTTTTCTCTCTGTTAGATTTATCTCAATAAGAGGTATTCTCTATGTTTTTCCTCTCTATTTTAGTGTGTTATGAATGAATTATGAGCAACATATTTATAGGAGTGAAAATGCTCATCTTGATGTCATCCATGACATTACTATGTATGTAGAAGTCAAATTTTGCAACTTTGTCAAACCATTTAATGGTAGGTTTCCAAACTTATGGTTGAAACTTGTCAAACCATTCAATGATAGGCTACCAACTATGGGATGGACCTTACAGTATGATGGTCCCCAAGAAACATGGCCGTAATATATTCACAGAACTAATATGTTCTTATCGTTTTGTGTACATTTTGTGTCTTTGACCCACTAGTTCCCTCTCCACCAAAATTTTCTAACCCGTCAATAAGATTAAATCATTCCTCTAATAAATTATTTACTCTCTATAGTTTAAATCATGTGTAACAACGTAAGTTGATAGATAGACAATATTCACAAAGATATTTTGTAATTATGATAGGTGTATATTTAAGGTAACCTAGGATTCTTATTGTAAGATTGGAATAAACTCCCTTAGGGATTCCTTTCATTAATTACATCTAA
The DNA here is from genome assembly GCA_029783415.1 of Anisodus acutangulus. NCBI lineage: Eukaryota > Viridiplantae > Streptophyta > Magnoliopsida > Solanales > Solanaceae > Anisodus > Anisodus acutangulus. The sequence continues at coordinate 27,040,756 of CM056491.1, forward strand.
TAAGCTTATTATTTCTAAGAAAGGTAAAAACATGTGCTCCTGGATGACCAAGTCTATCATGTCAAGTTGATAGAGAGATTGCAGCAAGGGAGGTATGAGATTGCTTGTTGACAGCCAAAGATAGAGCGAATGGGTAGAGGTCTCCCACACTATTGCAGCGTGTTAGAATTTTCCCCGTATAGAGATCCTTCACAGAGAAACCAAAATGGTCAAATTCCATAGACACATAATTATTACGGGTGAATTTTCTAACGAATATTAAATTTTTAATGATGTTAGGAGCATACAGGACATGGTTTAGAGAGAGGGACGGATGGGGAGGTTGTGTGTGGGCATTACCTTAACCTTCAATTGGAATGCGATGACCATTACTGATTGTGATGAATTGGGGATGCTTTAATTTAAGCAATTGAGATAGATTACCTGAAGACGGGGTGAGATGAGATGTGGATCCAATATCCATGTACCAATTTTCATCGGGTTGTTGAAGATTCAAAGCATTGAATGCCTGGCCCAAATCGGTTGGGGCCATATTGTGACCAGTGGACAGTTGTTGGGCTAAAACAAAGTGAGCATGTTGGGCCTGTCTAGGTGCTGGACCCGAGCCCAAGAGACCAGGCGCCCAAGCTTGCTGGAATTGGGCTCATGCTGTTAGATATGGACAAGCTGGGGAGGCCTAAGTTCCCGCATTGGGCCAACCTGACGGACCATGCCACTGGATTGGTTGGACAAGCGCTGGGCTCGCCGCAGGCCCTCGCGGTTCTTCCACGCCCTTGCCTTGCTTGCCATTGCTTCGGCCTCGCTTCCTCATTCTCCACCGCGATTGTCCCGCCGTTGTTGGTGGTCCGACATCGTGGTGGTCGAGTGGTAGCCGCCGTGGTGCCATGCTCTCAACCGTTAAGACTTTTTTATTATGCTCATCTTGTTCTGCGAGACGGGCCTCCTCCAGCACTAATCAGCAAGAGGGAATTGATTATGGTGAGACTTTCAGTCCGGTTGTCAAACCGGCTACTATTTGTATTGTTCTCGATATCATGTGCAAGCATTGGCCGATTCATCGCCTTGATGTCAAGAATGCATTCTTTCATGGGGATTTGAAAGAAACCGTACATGTATCGCCACCAGGTTTTGTCCATCCCGCAGCCCATCGGTATGTATGTCGCCTCTTAGAAGTCACTCTATGGCTTTAAACAAGATCCCCGAGCTTGGTATGACCATTTTGCCGTGTATATTTTACGATTGGGTTTATATGTAGTCGGTGTGATAACTCTCTTTTCATTTTTCATCACAATAGCAAGACGACTTATTTGTTATTGTATGTGGATGGCATTGTTCTCACCGCCTATCCGATGAATTGAAAATGAAATCATTGCTCTACTCAAAACTGAATTTTCTATGACTGATTTGGGTACACTTAGCTATTTCTTGGGTATATCAAGAACTGCATCTTCCGACATACTATGTTCCCGAGTCAACGTGAAATATGCAAGAGAGAGTGTACAGGCTAAGATGACAAATTGAAAGGTTATGCCAACTCCAGTCGACTCCAAATCCAAGCTTAGTGCCACTGATGGTGATCCAGTTCTGATCCTACTCTGTATCGGAGTCTTGCAGGTGCTCTTCAGTAACTTACATTCACTAGGCCTGATATTGCATATGTTGTTAAGCATGTGTGTATGTTTATGCATGCTCCGAGAGAGACCCACTTTGTTGCCCTTAAGTGCATTCTCAGATACGTTAAGAGCACCCTTGACTATGGATTGCATCTCTACCCCTCTGCGCCGAACATGTTGCTATCTTATACGGATGCAGATTGGGTGTGGTGCCCGACACGCACGCTTCTACTTCCGGATATTGTGTATTTCTAGGGGATAATCTTATTTCCTGGTCCGCCAAGAGACAAGCCACATTATTTCGCTCGAGTGCTGAAGCAGAGTATCGCGGCATTGCTAATGTAGTTGCTGAGATCTCGCTGGTCTCAAATCTTCTTTGGAGCTCCAGCGTCCATCGCGCAAGGCGCCTATAGTCTACAAAGTGATAACATATCTGTCATATATCTGTCTCACAATCCGGTCCAATATCAGCGGACCAAACATATTGAGATGGATATCCACTTTGTGCGTGAGAAGGTAGCTCTTGGTCAGGTCAAATTGTTACATGTGCCTTTCTCCTATCAGTATGCAGATATTTTCACAAAGGGACTACCGAGACAGTTATTCATCGACTTCAGATCTCAAATTGCTGTTGCTCGCCTCCTCCTCGCCTCCTAATGAGGGGGAGTATTAGTGAATATTCTCCGAATATTCCTATTCACAGAATATTTTGTAATTATGATAGGTGTATATTTAAGGTAACCTAGGATTCTTATTGTATTAGGAATCAACCTATGTAGAACTATATATTGTGATTAATGAAAGGAATCCCTAAGGGAGTTTATTCCAATCTTACAAATAGTACTCCAGTTTAAATCCTAAGAAGAACAGTAATGAGGATGCATGAATGTCACTACAAGAAAGTATAGAATTGACAACAAAATTTTAGCAATAATAAATATATTGTTGCTAAAAAATATAAATGGTAAACAAAATTTAATATATTGTTGCTAAAAATCGTAAATGTCAATAAAAAAATAACACGTTGTTACAAAATTTTGCACGGAGGTTATTATTAAAGGCATGCAACAACTTTGTTGTTGAGAAAAGTACTTTTGACAGCAACATCTAACATATAGCAACAAAAATTGTTGTTGGCAAATAACTTTCTTCCGGTAGTGTGGGACAAAACAAGGTTGCTTTTGAAAATTTTGGAACAGTAAAAAGAATTTTAACCAAGGAAACTAAATTCCTTAAAGAAATCAAAAGGTAACTATTGTGACCTCGTCTAATAACCAACTAATAACCCTAATCCTTTTTTCCCATTGGTCACATTTCTATGGAACTAAGAAAGGCTACTGTTTTTTAATACATGACCAAGCATTGGGCTCTATCCCAAGTGTAATGATTAATTATTGTCCCAGTACTACAACTGACAATAATATAAACACATAATAACAGCAGTAAGGAGAGAAATATCGTCAGCATTTGCTAACCAAACTAAGAATCAGGGCTTAAAGTACGTGTTCATGTTCTTGATGAAGAGTAGAAAAATGGTCGTCCATTTGAAAATTGCTGTCTCGAGCGTTATGATGGTGAAAAGACAAGTAAAATTGTCGAGTTCAAATAGTTTTAGTTGCCGAATTTTGTTCTTACTCCTACTAAATATGAGTTAAAACTCAAGGAGTACTACCATATAATTAATACTACTCCACACATTATGGGGTCTTTTGGTTGGAAACAAATTAAGTTGGGATAAGTTATGCTGGGATAAGTTATATTGAGATTATTTATATTGTGATTAATTATTATGGAATTAATTTTTATTGACCGTTTAGTATGTGGTATTAAAAGTAACATATATTTGATATTTTTTAAAAAGAAGTTTTTTACAATCTCGTGATAAATTATCCTGGGATAACTTATTCCACCTTATGACACGTATAAATTTTTTCAGTACTATTTTTATTTCAGGAATAACTTATACCTAAATTAATAACCAAACAAGGGATAAAGAATTGCTAAATTCTTATCCCAAAATTATTTTTGCTTATAATCCTTCGTACCAAACGACCCCTCTGTGTTATGTTATTATGCCGCTTGTCCTATGAACAAAACTTCTAATTTAACAATTTTTTACTTTTGACCTTGAAGGTTCGCCGATGGGACAAGTAGGGGTAAAAACTTTAAGACCACCAATTTTCAAGATGATAGAGTGTAAGAACTTGTTTACCCGTAAAACTGTATAGTTGAATTTGTATGCATGGATCTCAAGTGACACGTTAGATAGAAATTTTAGATGAATTGTACTGAAAATGAATAATAAAAAGATAAGATAAAGTAATGTGTAGTCTGAGCCTTATGACATCTTCTGGGCAAAGTGGCGTTAACTTGTATGAAAGCACATAAATCAATAGAATAACAATCAATGTTTTGTAATTGCTAGAATCTTATTACAATGGAATGAAATATCCTATTTATATATGAGCTACACGGGTACACAACCCATGAAATATGTCCTCATAAATACAAGAGAATAAATGTCGTAATAATTGAACAATCAATCTATAATATTTTAATATTGTGAATATTGTAGGAAATATTCTTCCTTGATTTTATTCATTAATGATTTACAATATATATAGTGTTAAATAAATATTTACTTTGCTACAAACTAGGTAACTAATCAATCCTAATTACAAGAGAAATATAATTCTACCTAATATAGGAGATGTACAATTAATTATTATGGAAATATTCTATTACACCCCCGCAAATGGGCGGAGGCTCGGGCGATGTCGAGACTATCCCAAAAGTCTTCAAATAAAACCAAAGAAGACTTTTTGTAAAGATGTCGGTAACTGATAACGTGACGACATGTAAGACACGCATTTGTCCACGAGCAACCTTTTCGCGAACAAAGTGAATATCCAACTCAATATATTTAGTGCGCTGGTGGTGAACCGGATTCCTTGAGAGATAAATTGCACTAATATTATCACAATAAACCAATGTCGCCGTGAACCTGACAATGGAGCTCTAAAAGAAGCGTTCCGTGAGCCAACAAGATTCAGATACCACATTGAAACTCATCGTATTCTACTTTGGCACTGATCTCAACAAGGTTGCTTGCCATTTTGAGGATCAAGAGACCAAATTATCACTAAGAAATACATAATAATCAGACGTAGAAGCATTCAGTATCCTGACAACCACCCCAATCGACATATGTGTATGAAATAAGAGTGGTTGTCAAGACGGATATAAATGCAAGCCATGATCGAGAGTACCTCAATATAACACACAATGTATTTGAGAGCATGCATGTGATCCTTCATCTAAGTTATGCATGAATAGACAATCCTAATGCACATCATAAGAGATATCGAGCCTAGTGAATGCGTAGATATCGTAGCTCTCTCGCAAGGTCAAAGCGGTAATGTGATGGATCGACATATGGCTTGCTGGAAGAAGAACTCAACTTCAGTTTAGTGTCAACCGGAGTGGCAGACGGCCTACACGATGATATGCCAGCTTGTTCAACAATCTCTGTTGCATACTTCTTTTGGGATAAAAATAAAACACCTGCATGATGTGTCACAGCTATCCCCAAGAAGTAACTCAGTGACCCTAGATCTTTCATTGCAAACTACGAGCCAAGCAGTGACATGATAGACTTGTGAAGGGCATCAAATGAGGCAGTTAAGATAATATTATTCATATACAAAAGAATGTAAGCAATATCATTACCCTGCCAGTAGATGAATAGAGAATGATCAGACATGATGTTAGAAAACCCAATATGTGAAACGCAATCTGCAAACCTCTTGTATCAGGTCCTAGGAGCTTGTTTGAGCCCATATAATGATTTAGTCAGCAGGCACACATGATCAGGATAAGTAGGGTCTATGTACCCCATGGGTTGATACAAGTACATTGTTTCATTGATGTCTCTATGCAGGAAGGTATTTTTGATATCAAACTGATAAAGCGGCCATGCCATTGAAAGAGCCAAACTGAGGACCGTCCTGATTGTTGCCGGTTTGACCATTGGACTGAAAGTCTCACCGCAATCCACACCAACCTGTTGAGTCTTCCATCACCTACAAGACGAGATTTATGCCTCTCAAATGTACCATAAGATTTTTATTTATGACTAAAAATCCATATATATTGAATCACATTAACATTATCCACGTCCTATTATTAATAAGAGCATTAAATTCATCATTCATAGCCATTTTCCAATTCGGGTCATTAAGGGGCGCATATTACGTGATTACGGGCAATGGTGACTTGGCAACATGGGTGTGAAGACTATATTTTTTGTTTGGCTGAAAAATCTCGTTTTGACTACGAATGACAGGCCGTTGGGCCGGAATTAGAGTCGGGTCGCACGAGAGTGACGGACCGCCTTAGCAATGGGCTGGTAGTGACTGGACTGTTGGGTAATGGGCCAGGGGACGGTGGGTTGCTCGATCTGGATGGTGGGCTGAGACCCAGCGGACTACCTCCCACTGGGCCTCTCGACAATAGGTTGCCAGCGAGAGACTCAGCTGTCCAGCAGCCACGGGGCTCGGTAATTGGGCTGAGACATTGGGAAACGTTGGGCCTATTTGAGAGGCTAATTTAAGGACCAAATACAGGGGTATGCTATCGTCAAAAAATTCATAGGTAGGAGGACCGGAATAATGTAATTTGGCAAAAGAGAAATTTGTTTCATCAAAAATTACGTGACGACTTATGATAATTTTATTAGAGGATAAGTCAAAATATTTGTAACCATGATGATTTGACGGATATCCCAAAAAAATACACCGAGTTGACCGGAGTTGAAGTTTATTGATGGTAGTAGAAGGAAAGAGATGATAACATAAGCACCAAAACCCGTGAAATGAGAATATGATAGGTCCCTTATGTATAAAATTTTGAGTGGGATTGGTAGGCTATTTGTTTGCTCGGAAGTATGTTCAAAAGATAAGTTGCCATTTGTAACACATGATGCCAAAATGATGGTTGTAGAGATGCATGGGCAAGTAAGGTTCTAACAATATTGTTAATGGTTTGAACTTTTCTTTTTGCTTTTTCATTTTGAGATGATGTATGTGGACACGAGAGACAAAATGATAAATCATTAGTTTTACAAAATCCCAAAACAAAATTTCATTATCAAATTCTCTACCATTGTCACACTAAATATTTTAATATCCCGTTCAAATTGAGTGTGGATGTATGCTCTAAAGGATAAAAATGTGGAAAAAACTTGACTTTTCAGACAAAGAAAACGTCCACAAAAATTAGAGTAATCATCCAACAATATAAGATAATATCGATGGCCCGAAGATCTCAAAAGGGAAGATGTCCAAATATCACTATGAATAATATCAAAAGGCATAACAGTACGAAACTTAGAAGCAACAAAAGGCAACTTAACATGCTTTCCAAGAGAACAAGAGAGACAAACATGAGAACTACGAGGTCTAGTACACTCAATAAATTTATTTTGTTTAAGGGAAGCAAAAACATGTGCTCCCGGATGACCCAAATGTTCATGCCATAAAGAATGAACTAAAGCTACAAAAGTGGATGGTAATTTGGCTTGATATGTGGTTGTGGTGATTGGATAAAGCTCCCCTCGACTATCACATCTCATTAGATACATTCCCGTTTGAAAATCCTTCACGGAAAACCCAAAATGATCAAATTCAACGTAAACTCAATTATCAAGCAGTAAATTTTTAACTGAAATCAAGTTTTTAATTAATTGAGGTGTGTGAATGACATTTTTCAAAATTAACAGTGGGTTCGGGAGAGACAAGTTTGTAGTATCATAACCACGAATTGGAATTGAATGACTATTTTTGAGAATTATACCACAATTATTGCTCAAATTAAAATAGGATAAGAGATTACCTTGTGAAGATCGCTATATGAGACGCTGTAATCGTGTCTATGTACTAATTTACGCTGGACGGCGTAAGACCAAGAGTGTGCATCGCGCCTCGATAAATGCTCGGGTCTCTATCGCCGAGCTGGCCTTCATCGCGAATCGCTCGGCAAAGGGCCCAAGGATTCCCGTGTTAGATTGTCAGCCTATCTACCGGTCCGGCAGGTTCGGGTTGTCGGCCCGCCTCTAATTTTCCGTAGGGAATGGGCAGTGAGGCACGGCCAGCCACCGCCAAGCCCATCGCCATCACCGGGCTGGCGGTCGCCATTGGGCTAGCTGCACCGTCGCCGCCGCCTCCACCGCGTCATTGTCGCCGCTTACCATCGCGACCACCGCCGTGGTTTTTTCTCTCCGTTATTGCCATTTTGGCCCTTTTTGGCCACGATTTGGCGGCAAATTTTTAAATTGTGATGAATTCTCATCTGACGGCGACAACTAAGCGAGGAATTGGAAACGGTGGATGTCTTCTGGCAAAACCCGCTTCTTCGAGGACGAGCATAGAACGGGCTTGGTAGAATGACGTAAGAGGATTGCTTTGATGGATTAGCGCATCTATTCCGCTTATATGTGTCGGCGAAGCGCCGACAACCATTTGTAACACGAGCCGATCGTTAGTTACCGCGCCCGACATTCTTGAGTTGGTCCGACAAAACCTTGAATCGCTGATGATGCGGACACATTGGGAAAATCCGTCATATCGCTGGTGGAAATTCCTCGCCAAGTGTGACGGCCCTGAATTCTTATTGTCTTGAAACCGTGGAATCGTGCTCAAGAATAATATGTAGTAAATCACTCGAGATTGTATGAGATCCACCGGAGGACCGTTGCATCAAGGGTCAACCATAATTCCGCCTCATCATCGATCTCCCAGACCTTCTTCTTGCCTTTTTCCAATGGAATTATGTGATGGATAACCTGGTGCGAGCGACAATAGATTTTAAAGAGTTCACCATGTCGCATAATGCACGCTTCCATCTCAAGAGTGATGTAGATATGAGATTTGATGTTCGAGACAGCAAGTGGTCGGGTGAAAATTGATTTCGAGTCGGACATGGATGTCGGACGGAGAAGGGAGGCTTCTGGGGCAAGGAAGAAGTGGGGGGCGACTGTATTGAGAGAAAAGTTTAGGGTTTAGGATCTTTCCTCAGAATCGATACCATGTAGGAAATATTTTTTCTTGATTTTATTCATTAATGATTTACAATATATATATATATATATAGTGTTACGTAAATATTTATTTTGCTACCAACTAGGTAACTAATCAATCATAATTACAAGAGAAATATAATTCTACCTAATATAGGAGATGTACAATTAATTATTGTAGAAATATTCTATTAAATATAAATATTGATTGACCAAAATATCCTTTTTAATATTGAATGACTTCTATACCTTTTAAAAATTTAACATATTTCTTCAAAAAGATAACTCCATATATGATAAAATCGTCATATTGACTTGCCGTAGTATTATAATTTGTGTTCTACCTATGTTGGAATTCCAAAGCTACACAATAATTACGCATGACCATTTCTTTGAAGACTCCCGTTTCCTTTATATATAAATAATCCCAAAGGTAAAAGGAATTGAAGTGCTAAAGAACTTTACCTAAAATATTTTGAAAGAATTAGTCCGCTATAAAATTGTTATCATTTTTCTTTCTACAAATATCTTATAACATAGTTCAGGAAAGTAATGATTTAATACAAAAAATTTAATGATTTTTGAAATCCTAAATATGAGAAAATAATTAAATGAATATTCCTAAATAGTAGGAAGATAATCAAATACTAACTATTTTGTCCATTGTAAACTCTACTTATAAAGGGTAAAAAGAAAATGACCGCTAAGGGTCTTTGTGCTTTTAATATAACATGAAAAAATATTTTTTTATGTGGATAATGATTAATGATCATATCCGCTAAGTAGAGGCATTTTTAACCTGACAACTAACTTAAGGACAACATGGTCAATAAGTGAAAGGATGATAAATTTTGAACCATTTTCAATATGTTTGGGGTATTTTGACCCTTTACCGTTTCACTTTTATAGGCATCGCACATGTAAAAAGTGTGTAAAGTGTTGATTTAGTAATATTGATTTTTGTGCCCTTCAAAATTATATCATTTTTTTAATAAAAAATTTCTTACGAAATAAAATCGGAATACTTGATGATTATTTTTTGAATATATATAAGCTGAAAGTTTATTATTTTAAGTACGAATTTTAAAATATTTGATGCAAAATATATTTGTGCAAAACACGTTTATAGAGACTAGTTTCTCAATAAATGTCATTAAAAGGTTGTTGGAAGTTGTATGACCGGTTTTAGTGATAGTCGTCCATTACGATGCAAACGACTCTTAGTCTTCTTTATTATCGATACCGGTCTTACTTGTGTCGCTCCCGATACCATGCGTATCAAACCAGTAGAACTACAACCTGACGTGAATTTGACTCAGCATCATGCTTCACGTGTTACACCATAATTCATACAGCTGAAAAGTGTTTTGTAAGCGTTATTTCATCGCGAAAAGCATGGACAAGTTGCTTAAACATATAGCTTTATGTATAGAATAAAAACAAATCAAACAATCGTGTCCGCTAGTATTACTTGTACAGTAGGGCATGCATACGTAACACAGCAATAAAAATAATCTGAAGTCTTAATAGTAATTCTCCCTCTGTGAAACACGTTTTCTTCTCTTTTGTTAGAACTTATATAGAAATAATGCTTATTAGTTACCAACGGTTAAATATACACAATATCCACACAATATACATGTGTTTCTTGAGTCTCGGATTTGGTCCCATAAATAGTTCTTGGTTTTGGTTGTTTTATGTAATGTAATTTATGGTAAATATTTAGTATCCTAGTTTAGGTAATGTTGTAATATAATTAGTGTATTACCATAAATGTATAGAATACGGTTTTAGGAATAGAATAGGAATAAGATTCTCTCCTATTATGTAACTTATATATATAACATTTCAAGTAATGAAAATAATCAAGGGATTATTTCTTTCATGGTATCAAGAGACTAGGTCTCACAAAAAATTCTCTCCCAAATTTTGTGTTCCTCTCACTAAACCCCCTCGGGTTTACCAAATTATTCTTCCGCTCTCCAAATCTCTCTTACTATTCCCAAATTTCCCCTCCTCTACCTTTGTTCTTTCAATATGTCTAAGGACAATTTTCATTCTGCCCTCATGGTTTCTAACATCAAGAAAAACATCTCTATTGTGCTTGAGATGGAAAACGTCCAATATGCGACGTGGGCAGAATTGTTTAAAATTCACGCTATCTCCCATCAATTTATCCATCACATAATTCCTCCCGCTACACCTATTCCCGCCGAGGATCCTCGCTATGGATTACTCTTGATGCTAACGCTCTCCAAAGGATTTATTCCACTATTTCGCTGACCTCTTACAGACGATTATTGAGCCGGATACCACGGCTATGGCTACCTGGAATAGATTGTGTGCCATATTCCAAGATAACCAACATTCACATGTTGTCACACTCGAGCAGGAATTCTCTCAAGTTCGCATGGAAGAATTTCCAAACGATTCTGCATATTGTAAGAAACTCAAGGAGTTGGCGGACTAACCTCCGTAACGCCAGCGCACTCGTAATAAATAATCGCCTGGTTCTACAACCGTTGCCGGTCTTTCTCGAGGCCTATAATGGCGCTGGAGACTCTCCTTCGCCAAAGCAACCCACTTCCCGCTTTTTATCAAACCCTCTCCATGCTTACTTTGAAAGAAGCCGATTTGGCTAAAGGCTAACGGAGCAAGCCCCGCCGTTCCCTAATGACGCCCTCCACAAATTCTTCAGGTTTTGTTGATAATTCGGGCCAAAACCGTACTCATGGTGGCGGCAAAAATAATCGTAAGAATAATAACAAAAACTGCTTGGGCAAACACGGCGGTTCCGGTGGTTCCTGGTCATCGGCAAAGGGCCCCACTGGGCCAACAATGGCCTCTTCCCCATCGGTCCCATCCGTGGGGCCCATGGCGCTGGGCTGGGGCAATGGGTCAGGCCAAGATCCCTTAATTTCTGTGCCCTTCAAGCGGCCAAATGGGTCGACCTAATTTTAGGCCCAACACTTAGCAGGCAGGTTCTCGGTTCAAAGATCGGGTCGGCAAGATGGTGGATCGCTTAGGCCTCGCCCACATAGGCATTCTCGACATGGGCCCCATATCTACTCACACCAATATTGAGGCTGCAATGCACACACTTGATTGACGCAACCGATCCAAATTGGTACATGGACACCACAAGAACGACACACATGACTTCCGATCAAGGTACTCTCTCGTCTTGTGCCAATTTGAGCAACCCTCGTGGTATAATTGTCGGTAATGGTAACTCTATTCAAATTCAGGGTTATGGTCATAAAACTCTATCTCCCCCCAATCCTCCCTTTATCTTGAAAAATACTTTATATGCCCCCAAATTGATTAAAAACTTAGTGTCTGTCCGAAAATTCACTACTGACAATTCTGTTACTGTTGAATTTGATCCTTTTGGTTTCTCTGTGAAGGATTTCAAGACGGGGAATCCTCTCATGAGGTGTGATAGTAGGGGAGATCTTTATCTTATCACGCCCGGTTTCAGTCCATCGAGTTAAGCCTTGCCATCAGCCTTTGCAGCCATTTCTCCTTCCTTGTGGCATGCTCACCTTGGTCATCCGGGGTCCTCTATTTTGTCAGCTTTAGATAAAAATAATTTTATTTCATGTAAGGGTACGAGTCGTACTCCAATTTGTCAATCTTGTTCTTTAGGAAAAATAGTTAAGTTGCCATTTGTAGACTCAAAATCTCATACTTTAATGCCATTTGATATTATTCATAGTGACTTATGGACGTCTCATGTTCATAGTTCAATGGGTCATCAATATTATGTTCTTTTTTTGGATGATTATTCTAAATTTCTATAGACATTTCCAATAGCGAAGAAATCTCAAGTTTTTTCCATCTTCCTAAAATTTAGAGCATTCATCAGAACTCAATTCGACCGTGAAATAAAAAATATTCAGTGTGATAATGGAAAAGAGTATGACAATGGGGTGTTTCGAGAATTCTGTGCTACTAATGTGATAAATTTTCTTTTCTCTTGGCCTCATACATCTTCACAAAATGTGAAAGCCGAACGTAAAATTCATTCCATAAATAACATTCTCCGCACCCTATTGATACATGTTCCCGTACCCCCATATTTTTGGCATCATGCTCTTCAAATGGCTACATATCTCCTTAACATCATTCCTTCCAAAAGTCTGACATATTATTCTCCCCTTCAAATTTTATATAATAAAACTCCTTCTTATTCCCATCTTCGGGTTTTTTGGGTGTTTATGCTATCCGTTATTTCCATCCATCACAATTAACAAACTTCAGGCCCGGTCTACTCCGTGTGTGTTTTTGGGTTTTCCATCTAATCATCGTGGATACAAATGCTTTGATTTATCCATCAATAAAATCATCATTAATCGCCATGTCATTTTTTATGAAACCCACTTCCGCTTGTTAAAAGTCATACTCCGTGCCTAGTTCAGATAATTTTTTGATGAACAAATATCCTCGTATATTATTCAAAGCATTTTTCGACATCTCTCACACCCGAATTCTTCCACCGCCCATCGCCCGCCTCGCCTCGTCATCACTGCCCAGCCTTTCTCATCGGGCCGCTACCGATTGGGGCCGCCCATTTCAACACCGAATCGTCCAGCTTGTTTCCGACGCAGTTGTTCCGCTTCAAAATTGGGCCAAGATGCCCACCGCCTCACGCCACCCGTCCCAAGCCCATCAAATTCCCAAAATCCACTCAATTCTTCCTCGAGCCATAGACCGATCACTCGTAGTCAGCGGGGTATTTTTACAAGTTTGGTATCAAAGCCATAAAGGGTAGATATAGCGAGCATATGGTCCAGACCAGATGTTGAATTCCTTGTTAGAGGTTTGGGTTCTTCTGAGGTTTTGTGCTTAGGATAGTCCAGGGTCGGTAAGTCCTCAACGAACGTAGGCAGTTATACCCAAGGGAAGGCCTCCGGGGGCTCTGTTATAGGAGTTCCATAACATGGATCCGCTTTCAACAGATCTACTTCACGTGATTTTGCTTCATCTTGTTCCATGGATTCAACGAAGATAATAAACTCCGAAGAAATCTTGATACAAGATTTTGACAAATCTATCGATAATTGGAAAATACCGAAAATAAATCGAGACCATATTTACAAAAATTCAAAATATCAGTTATTCAAAACCGATTTCACAATCAAAACCGAGGAAAGAGATATCCAATTATCTCAACCTTTTAAAACCATTCAATTACTTTCTCAAAATTTCTTGAGAAGACACCGAGAAAGAAATTTCAAATATATCCATATTGGATTAGTCCAAATAGGGATAAAACCCCTCACAAAAGAAGGATTAAACACATCAATCCTTGCTGTTTTACGTGATGCCCGATTCACAAATTTTAAAGATTCCTTATTGAGTTCTCGCTGAGTCTAGTCTCCGCAAGACCAATATCTTTTTATTGTTACCCAAATTTCTCGCCTCTTTAAATGACAAAATATCCAAAAATCTCTAGTCTTACAAATCAAGACTCATAATTACCAAATGCTTGAAGGATCGATTCCCGTAGCTATAATTTATCGAATTCATTACAAAGCTATGACTTCAGCTTTTGCGACAAAAGTCAGATACCATAGTAAGAAAGGTGAAACCCTTCTTCTACAAACCGATCTTTCCAGATCTAACACCGTTATACCAAGGCCCATGAGATGGAAGGATATTTCCTTACTGCATTTAATGGATCTTAGAAGGTGTTGTCAAGCCAGAGCCTCTTGCGACATCCCAACCAAATACTCGTCTCAGAGAAATAACCCAATACCAGGATGGTAGAGTCAGTCTATCGTTCCATAGAAAATCTACGAGCAGTAGATACGATGATTCCAGTTCCTTTAGTCATCAATACTCCTTACAAAGCGAAACCTAGACGTTCTACGTCTGACATACCCAATCTACGAAACGTAGATTATTCCAATGAAATACCAAGACCCGTTTATGAAAATCCTACTGTTAGAGAAAAGTTAGAAGACCTACAACCTACTAGTACGACCTTTTCCTCTATTACAGAAAACCTAGTAAACGAACTTGGCGTTTTACAAAAAGATTTTAAAATTGATAAAAAATTCCTACAAAATGATTTTTACGAAAAATACAACCTAGAAAAATGAATTTGGTTCTTAAAAACCTTTTCAAAAACTAGGACGCAAATACAGGAAAAATGCTACGAGTTTGTTAATGAACATAGGATAAATATCCTTTTCTTTGACTGGTTCAATTATTATTCCTCCCAAAATTTCATTAATTATCCCTTTTCCAGTACGATAAATCCCATTACGACTAAGAAAAGCCAAAAACCTATCTTTAAACTCTTTCAGGTGTCCAAATATGGCGTCAATAATATCTAGCCTAACAAGTCTGAATTTGTTCAGGCTATCCAAAATCAATTGAGTAGAACATTCAACAGTTCTAATACAAAACGCGTTGTTCCGGATACTCCGCAATCTTCCAAAAACCTCGCAACTCTGACGAATGATTCCAGTAAAAAGAGTACATTGGAACATTTACAAAAAACTGCAAATCCCAAAAGGAGCGTTTCCAGATATAAGCATATAACATGCTACAAATGCTGCAGACAGGGTCACACGTCGAGATTTTGTAAAATCAGAGAAAAATCTCAAAAATCAGGTTGGGATAAAGTAGTAGTCCAAAAGATCTCTGATCCTCTTATAAATTCCTCTGATTCAGGCTCTTCTGATTCAACTGATTCAGCTGCCAAAGAATCTTATTATTTTTCACTATCTTCAGATGCTAAAACGCCCCTTCAAATAGATGAGTTAGTCACAACTAATTCATTCAAAAATTCCGGTGATCATAAAAGAATACGCATTTGCGTATTAACCAATGATCAAGAAAAAGAAGAAAATTCTTGCCCAGAAATTCCTGTACAAAAACTTCAAAAGGAGATCAAACAAGTAAAAACGGATATAAAAGAATTAAAAGAAAAACAAAAAAGAGATTCTTTATTAATAAAAGCAATCCTTTCAAAAGCTACACCACAAAACTCCGATTCTCATAACTCGAAAGAATCCAATTCCGAGAACATCCCAAAAGACTTTCTAAGTATCTTGAGACAATTTACGTCAAAAAGATACCTAATAAAAATAACCCTTCAATTCTCTGGTGACTTTAGAATTCACTTTTTGACACTGGTGCTGATTTAAATCTGATAAAAATTGGTATTGTACCAGAAATATTTAGAGAAAAATCCCGTGAAAAATTAGCAGCTGCTAACAACACGAAAATAAAAATTGATTCCAAAAGTCGTGCGTCAATAGATAATGACGGTGTCTCTATAGAAACATCGTTTGTCTTAACAAATGACATACATAGTTCTGTCATCTTAGGAACACCGTTCATAAATCTTATCATACCTTATAAGGTAGATAGTGATTTTGTATCTTTTAAATTCAACAAAAAAAATTTGAAATTTCGTTTCATAACAAAACCAAAAACAAGAAGTCTCAATCTAATGAGAGCTTGTTCAATACATGAAGATGGTTTAAATGCCCGAATCCAAGGAAAATCTTACCATCTACAAGAACTGAAAAAAAATTTTTCTTTTGAAAAATTAAAAACTCTTTAGAATCACCTGATGTTAAAATCAATATTTCTAAACTCCAAAACTCTTTTGAAACCAATTTATTTTCTGAAATTCCAAATGTCTTCTAGAGTAGGAAACAACATATCGTAGATCTTCCTTACGAAAAGAATTTTGACGAAAAACAAATTCCTACAAAAGCAAGACCTATCCAAATGAATAGTGATCTTGAACAACACTGCAGAAAAGAAATTCATGATCTTGAAAATAAAAAACTAATTTCCAAATCTAGATCCCCTTAGAGTTGTGCTGCATTCTATGTAAGCAAAAATGTGAAAATAGAAAGAGGAACTCCCAGATTAGTTATTAATTATAAACTTTTAAATACTGCCCTAAAATGGATTAGATATCCAATTCCAAACAAAAAAGATTTACTACAGAAGTTACATTCTGCCTTGATATTTTCAAAATTTGATATGAAGTCTGGTTTTTGGCAAATCCAAATTTCTGCAAAAGATCATTACAAAACCGCATTTACGGTCCCCTTTGGACAACACGAGTGGAATGTAATGCCCTTTGGTCTAAAAAATGCCCCTTCTGAATTCCAGCGAATCATGAATGACATCTTCAATGATTATTCCAAATTCTGTATTGTTTATATTTACGATGTCTTAATCTTCTCAAATTCTGTGGAGGAACATTTCAAACACCTCAAAACTTTCTTCTATGTTACCAAAAAAAATGGTTTGGTAGTTTCCAAATCAAAAATGAGCCTTTTCCAAACGAATATTAGATTTCTAGGGCACTATATATCCCAGGGGAAAATAACCCCTATAGAAAGGTCCTTAGAATTCGCTAATAAATTCCCTGACAAAATCCTTGATAAAACCCAATTACAGAGATTCCTAGGAAGCCTAAACTATGTTTTAGATTTCTGTCCAGAGATTAATAAAATGGCAAAACCACTCCATGACAGACTTAAGAAAACCCCTGCTCCATGGACTAGTAACCATACTGCCTGTGTCCAGAATATTAAAAAGAAAGTGCTAGAAATCCCATGTCTTCATTTAGCAGACCCTCAGCTACCTAAGGTTGTAGAAACAGACGCCTCTGACTTAGGTTATGGCGGGATCTTGAAACAAAATTCGGGGGGGGGGGGGGGGAGGGGAAGAGTGTATAGTCCAGTATACTTCTGTCCACTGTAATGACACCCAGAAAAACTATTCCACTATTAAAAAGGAAATTTTGAGCATCGTCTTATGCATACAAAAATTTCAAAGTGATTTACTAAATCAAAAAATTTTACTCAGAATTGATTGCAAAAGTTCTATGGAAGTTTTACAAAAAGATGTTCAAAACCTTGCATCAAAACAGATTTTTACACGATGGCAAGCGATTCTTAGCATTTTTTATTTTGATATTGAATACATCAAAGGAGAAACAAATTCTATTTCAGATTTCTTAACCCGTGAATTCCTTCAAAACAGAGAGAAAAACCCAGAAAATTCCCCAAGAGAAAATACCTAAACATATCTCAAAATTCCCAAAACCACAAAGGCAAGATTCTTAGACGGAAGATCATCCTAAGAAAACACACTGTAATTTTATAAAATTAGAGAAAGAATTTTCAAAACCCTTTCTCAAGACAAAAAAAAAAGATCTTGAAAAACAATTCCTCATTTTTAATGTTCTTTTACTAAGATTGCCAACAAGCTTGGTTCAATTCCTGTGATCCATCACAAATACCGACATGATAAAATTCATGGTAGGTGCAATTCGGATCCACCCTAGAAATACAAAATTGAAAGTCACTAAATCTTTAGCCTCTTTAAATCCCAGTTTAAACCTTCGGAGGAAGAAAAGAGATTTGTGCCTCTACACCTTTTTCACACAAAATTCCACTTACCATGGGTCTTTACATGGTTTGTAGATTATTCGGAAGACAAAATCCCAATTATCCGAAGAAGATTCAAAATCCGATGGTGGGATAGCTTTAAAATACCAAAAAGCCTCGCACTACAAAAATCCAGAATGGTTAGATACCCGTAAACCCATTCACTACAAATACCAGAAACACCACCGCACTACCACTACAAATAAAGGAGCACACCCAGTTCCTTTCACAGAAATTCCAGATGGCCTCAATGCTTGCAGCGGCCAAAAATCCAGAAGAAATGCAAGCCATAATTCTGAAATTTGCACCGTCTTCATCAAAACAAGGCTCTTCATCTGAAGAAGAAGAACCAGAAATTGATATTGAATACAGTCCGGTTTTTGGCAATAGTGGATTCTGAAGAAAATTGCCAAAAGAATTCAAAATATCCGAAGTAGAGTTCAGACAAAATTCTGACAAAAGAAAGTGCTCAAAAAGCTACTTTCAGAAAAGCAAAAGCAAAATCATAAGCAAAGATCCCGTAATTTGAGAAAATGTCAAAAGGAAGAACAACGATTCTCCACTGATGAATAGTGACGCTAGATGAATAGTGATGCGATGAATAGTTTAAATTCCCTTTATTACGAAAATACCTCAGAAACTCCTATAAAGGAAACTTCCTCTCCCTTAGAGGATAAGTCATTTTTTAGTAAGTCTTTCTCTTTCTACAATTAGAGAGAAGTTGAGAGCTCTTACAAATCCCCTTTAGGTTAGGATTAAATACCCTCTTAATACCCATATGATTCAGCTTCATATGATCCATATCATATGACTCATATCATATGATCCAAATACCTCGAAATTTCCAAGGTTTCTCTCCTTGATAATTGTCTTTATAAATTCCAATTTTTAAATGAATATGATTATGGACGATACTACCTCCTAATCTTTTAAAAATACTTTATGCATTTAAATTCTTTAAATTCCTCGTGATTAAATACTTGGCCTGGTTCAACCGCCTATTTGATTTAAATACATGCAGTAACCTTGTGATCCATGGTTTCCATAATCGAACCTTGAATTGTAAGTCAAGCTTTATTTACTTTCTGCATTCTTCAATTATCCTTTAATTTATCAATCCCTTATATCTTGATTCCTTCTCTGTCTGTTATCCCCTTTAGATCATCGGCCTAAGTTTGGTATCAACCGACCAAGTATTTAATGCAGGAATTTAAAGAATTTAAATGCATAAAGTATTTTTAAAAGATTAGGAGGTAGTACCGTCCATAATCATATTCATTTAAAAATTGGAATTTACAAAGATAATTATCAAGGAGAGAAACCTTGGGAATTTCAGGGGTATTTGGATCATATGATATGAGTCATATGATATGGATCATATGAACTGAATCATATGGGTATTTAGAGGGGTATTTAATCCTAACCTAAAGGGGGATTTCTGTAAGAGCTCTCAACTTCTCTCTAATTGTAGAAAGAGAAAAACTTACTAAAAAAATGACTTGTCCTCCTAAGGGAGAGGGAGTCTCCTTTTATAGGAGTTCTACAGGGTATTTTCGTAATAAAAGGGAATTTAAACTATTCATCCGCATCACTATTCATCCACGTCACTATTCATCCGAGTGGAGAATCGTTGTTCTTCCTTTTGGCATTTTCTCGAATTATTGCGGGATCTTTGCTTTTGCTTTTGCTTTTCTGAAAGTAGCTTTTTCGAGCACTTTCTTTTGTTGGAATTTTGTCTGAACTCTACTCCCGGTATTTTGAATTCTTTTGGCAATTTTGTTCAGAATCCACTATTGCCAAAAACCGGACGGTCTTCAATATCAATCTCTGGTTCTTCTTCTTCAGATGAAGAGCCTTGTTTTGATGAAGACGGTGCAAATTTCAGAATTATGGCTTGCATTTCTTCTGGATTTTTGGCCGCTGCAAGCATTGAGGCCATCTGGGATTTCTGTGAAAGGAACTGGGTGTGCTCCTTTGTTTGTAGTGGTGTCGGTGGTGTTTATGAGGCGCTCAGAAGGAATGGTTTTCGGTATTTAACCATTCTCGACTTTGTGGTGCGAGGCTTTTGGTATTTTAAAGCTATCCCACCATCGGATTTTTGAATCTTCTTCTGATAATTGGGATTTTGTCTTCCGAATAATCTACTTAACCATGTAAAGACCCATGGTAAGTGGAATTTTGTGTGAAAAGTGGTGTAGAGGCACAAATCTCTTTTCTTCCTCGTAAGGTTTAAACCGATTTAAAGAGGCTAAAGGATTTAGTGACTTCTGGTTTTTGTATTTCTAAGGTGGATCCAAATTGCTCCCACCATGAGTTCCACCATGTTGGAAATTGTGATGGATCACATGAGGTATCAAAATGGAAAAGCCAAGTGTGGCTTTGGTTGGTATTTTGAACGAAAAAGAAATTGAACCAAGCTTGTTGGTAATCCCAATAATTAAAAGGAATATCAAAAAATAGTTCATTTTTGTGGGTGTCTGGGAAATTTAGTAGTTGAGACATGTCATTCCCCCAATCACTTGGAGCAATTATGCTGAGAATTTTGCAAATCGAATAGGAGGGATCAGGGTTTTTCTTGAAAAAATTATTTTTAATTGTTGCTGATCCTGATATTTCAAGGATAGCCTGGTAAAAATATGGGGTTTTTAAAACATCCCATGATTTATAAAAACACTTTTGTCCAAAATAATTTTGTAGTGCTAGAAAAGGGTCTTTATTAAAGAATCATTTTTCAAGAGTTACAATATTTTGAAAAAATGGTTTTACAAAAAATTTAGGAGCAGGTTTTTTGGAAACTTGTGGTACCACAAGTTGATTTTTTGAAAATTATTTTTGAAGACTCTTCTTTCTCAAGTTGCAGTTTTGAAAATTCTTTTTGAGAAAGGGTTTTTGAAGATTCTCCTTTCTCGATTTTTATAAAATTTTGAGAGGTTTTTTCCTCTCCTAAGCTTTGGACAACTTCTTGTTTGGGATTTTGAAGTTGCAATAAAGCCTTCTCAGATTTCTCGTGATTTTGCCGTGGTTGTAGAAGATTTTCAGCAGCTCATCTCCTCGTGTCGGTGTTTTTGTACGATGCCTAATATTTTCATTTTCTTCTTTCATGACTATCTCATACCATGACGGTTTTTCAGAAATTTTTCTTTTTCTTCTTTGTGGGTTTTTAGGGCTATGGAATTTGGTTGTTGTTGTGGTGCAAAGAACAGTGTATTTATCAAGCAGGAGGTATCTCTTCTTTTCTTTTTGGAGTAACGCCCACACATTGCGTGGTAACAAAGATTGTCCAGATTCTTTCATGTCCTTTCGGATATTTTTCTTTGAAATCCGGACATTGCGCAAAGGACAAAGTGATAGGATATTTTTTGTTGTATCCGTATTGGAAATCAGGACTTTTATAGGATATTGACAGGTATTTCTCAGATCAGAATCGGTTTTGTAAACCTGTGGGTTTCTTCTCATGTTTTCAGATAAACCACTGGTTAAAATATTTTTAAAGTAAAAATTATCATAAATAAGTTTGCATAAATCATTTTTAATGCAATTTTCGAAAATCGTTTCAAAAGCTTTTTGTATGCAAAGGAATCAACTGATTTAAAGGAACAAGTATCATAGTTTGCAAGGGACTTGAAATTTTGATAAAAACTATTTCTTAATTCTCCTAGGTGACAAGAATAAGTTTTAATCAAATCAAGGTCGCTAGCTTTAGGTTTTTTCAAGAAAGGGATTTTTAAATTCTGTCTATTGGAATCAAAAGAGATAAAATCATTATCGACTTTATAAGGAGTGATAAGATTAATAAATGGTGTTCCTAAGATAACGGAATTGTGAATGTCTTTTACTAAGACAAACGATGTCGTAATAGAAACTTCATTAATAATAACAGACGCATTGGTTTGGGAATTGATTTCTAGCTTTGTGTTATTGGCCGCTGCTAGAGTTTCCTGGGTATTTTCATGAAATTGATTAGTACTAGACCTGTTTTTATGCAATTCAGATCTGCACCGGTGTCAAAAAGAGCAATAGTAGTAATCCTAAAATTGCCTTGGTATTTAAGGGTGATTTGAACAAGGTATTGTTTGGACGTGATCGGTCGTAAGACAGTAAGGAATTCTTGTGGGACCTCTTCAACGAAAGGGTTGTCAGGAGGTTCTCCTGGATCTTCAGAGTCGGAATTGTCTGACTCAGAACCGGATTCAGATTTATCCTGGGTTTTTGAAAGGACCATTTTTAGTAGAAGAGAGTTTTGATCTTGTTTTTCTCGTAGAGCCTTGATCTCTATTTTTATTTGTTTCACATCTTTCTGGAGTTCGAGAATTGGGGTTTCCTTGGATTCTTTCATCCATTTACCCTTTTTCAGGATTTTGGTCAAATCGTAGGTATTTTTGGTGTTTGGCAAAATCAAATTTTTGAAATATTTTTTCTCTTCAGTAAAAGATTTGAGGAGTTTATACAAATAATCTTTTTGGTGTTCGACATCTATGTGTTGAACCATTTCTAGCATGAACTCTTGATCCTTGGTTAAAACACAAACGAGTTTTTCCTTACCCTTATCTAATATTCAAGAACTGGTTGTAAGCAATTAATCTATTTGAGGGATTTGTTGTCTTCGTAAGACAGAGAAAAGTAGTCGTGTTCGACTCGGCATTTGAATCTGAGGAATCAATGAGAAGATTGAAATTTTCTGGGTGACGCCCTCATCGAGCTTCAATTCTTGTAATTTTGTATTCATTTTGGCAAGACTGATGTATGTCCTTTTGTGACATTTGTAACATGTAACGCCTTTGTATTTGGAATCGCCTTTTTGGTATTTGGTTTTTTCTGCACGATGAGTATTTTTGTATGGATTTTTGTAATACTTTCGCTGGATTTGTCAAATCTCTTTTTGTATCCTCTAGAAGTACTCTTAAGGGATTTATGAGTCTTGTCATAGCTTTCTGTGCAACTGGAAGAGGGTTTTGAGAAATTGTATCAAACTGCTTGCAAAAGGTTCCAAGTTCGCACTTAGTTCTCTTTAGCTCCACTTGAGGTGTTTTTGTACTTTCGTGTCTCGACAGATCTTCAAACCTTCCTATTGAGTTATACTCACCAATTGTCCGTATGTAAATTCACCGTAGGTATGATCTGCTTACCGCAATTCTCTTTGATTTTGTTCCTAACCTTTTCTCCCAAAAGGGTAGGTAATCCGCTTAGGAATTTTTCTTTCCAAAATGGTCGGGTTTGAATCTTCCCGAGCATAACTCGTTAGGAAGGTATTTTTGTACCATTGGAAATCGCTGAGTTGTTTGCATTTGAGGTTTGAAAGTAATTCGGCATTTTTGTCTTTTAAATGCGAAGAATCTCCTATGAAATTTAAAGAGATTGTGAGAATCAAGGTTGCTACGGCATCTTGTAGGGGTTCACCTTGTTCATCAAGGATTGGTAATCCTTCTTCGTCGGTTTTGATGGAATTGAGGATATCTTCCTTTTGTTGATCAGCGAGATAATTATCCCACCAACCTTTCAATTGACCAGAGAATCCTGCGATGAGCAGTTCTGCAATGGTCTTGTTTTGCGTACCATTTTGGGTTTTGTAGGCGTTTGCAGCCATGGTCATTTGTTGGAGAAAATTGAGAATATTGTACTCGGTCATCCCATCTATGTTCCAATCATAAATGGAAGAAGCATTGAAACGGGATTGAGCTAGGGGACTATTCCTAGGTCAGGAGCAGGAATAATTTGTAATTGCTGTTGTTGGACCTGTTGTATTGGTTGTTGCCAATCCATATGGTTAACAAAAGGTTTTTTGTTTCGGAATTGATTTGAAGTACTACCGTCGTCGGAATCGTTGACAAGAGTAGTGATTTTGTTGGAAGATTGTGGAGTATCAGGAACAATGCGTTTAGTATTAGAACTGTTGGACGCCCCAATCCTACTTAATTGATCTTGGATAGCCTGAACAAATTCAGACTTATTTTGCTGGATATTTTTGACGCCATCTTTGGACACCTGAAAGGGTTTGAAGATAGGCTTTTGGCTTTTTGGTTTCAACGCTTTAGTCGTATCCGTGGTATTTGTGGTGACTAATGGGTTGGCTTTTATGTGTTTTTCCACCCGATCGAGTTGTTTTCCTAGGAAATTTAAACTGATATTGGTGAAATTGTTTTGAGCGAGGATATTCTTGGTATTTGTTTTCTCATCCTCTCGGATTCTTAAGAGGAATCGCCTACAGGCGACCATGGAAAGTAAGCTTGATGCCTTGTAAAGCGAGGGTGATTGGATTGACTTTCCTAGAATCAACTAGTGGTTTCCCACTCCTGTTTTGTTCCTAGTCGTGAACGAGATTTACCGCTCTAGAAAAGGGGTAATCAATGGAATTTTCAGAGGAGTAAATTTCAAACTAGTCAAAGAAAAGGATATTTATCCTATGTTCATTAACAAATTCGTGAATTTTTCCCTGTATTTGTGTCCTAGTTTTTTAAAAGGTTTTTAAGAACCAAATTGCTTTTTCTAGGTTGTATTTTTCAGAAAAATCATTTTGTAGGAATTTTTATCAATTTTAAAATCTTTTGTAAAACGCCAAGTTCGCTTACTAGGTTTTCAGAATAGAGGAAAAAGTCTGACTAGTAGGTTCTAGGTCTTCTAACTTTTCTCTAACAAGAGGATTTTCATAAACGTGTCTTGGTATTTCATTGGAATAATCTACGCTTCGTAGATTGGGTATGTCGACGTAGAACGCCTAGGTTTCGCTTTGTAAGGAGTATTGATGACTCAAGGAATTTGTGAAACTCTTCCTAAGTCGAGAGTTTCTACTTAAATCGAATCATCGTGATCTATCGCCGTAGATTTTCTATGGAACGATAGACTGACTCTACCATCCTGGTATTGGGTTATTTCTCCGAGACGCAGTATTTGGTTGGGATGTCTCAAGAGGCTCGCTTGACAACACCTTCTAAGATCCATTCGCCTGGTAAGGAAATATCCTTCCATCTTATGGGCCTTGGTATAACAAAGGTTAGATCCGAAAGATCGGTTTGTAGAAGAAGGGTTGAAGGGTTTCACCTTTCTTACTATGGTATCTCGATTTTTGTCACAAAAGTCAAGTCATAGCTTTGTAATAAATTCGTAAATTATAGCTACTGAATCGATCCTTCAAGCATTTGGTAATTATGAGTCTTGATTTGTAAGACTAGAGATTTTTGGATATTTTTGTCATTTAAAGAGACTGAGAAATTTGGGTAACAATCAAAGATATTGGTCCTGCGTGCAGATTGACTCAACAGAACTCAATAAGGAATCTTCAAAATTTGTGAATCGGGCATCACGTGAAACATCAAGGATCGAGGTGTTTAATCCTTCTTTGTGAGGGGTTTTATCCATATTTGGACTAATCCAATATGGATATATTTGAAATTTCTTGTCGGTGTCTTCTCAAGGAATTTTGAGAAAGTAATTGAATGGTTTCAAAAGGTTGAGATAATTGGATATCTCTTTCCTCGCTTTGATTGTGAAATCGGTTTTGAATAATCGTATTTCAAATTTTTGTAACTGCATCGATTTATTTTCTGTATTTCCCAATTATCGATAGATTTGTCAAAATCTTGTATCAAGATTTCTTCTGAGTTTATTATCTTCTTTGAATCCATGGAAGAAGATGAACCAAAATCACGCCAAGTAGATCTGCTGAGAAACAGATCCATGTTATGGAACTCCTATAACAGAGCACCCTGATTCTTCCTACAATCAAAGGCCTTCCTTGGGTATAACTACCTACGCTCGCTGAGGACTTACCGACCTCGACTATCCTAAGCACAAAGCCTCGTAAGAACCCAAACCTCTAACAAGGAATTCAACATCTGGTCTGGACCATATGCTCGCTATATCTACCCTTTATGGCTCTGATACCAAGGTTTCTCTCCTTGATAATTATCTTTATAAATACCAATTTTTAAATGAATATGATTATGGACGGTACTACCTCATAATCTTTTAAAAATACTTTATGCATTTAAATTCTTTAAATTCCTGCATTAAATATTTGGCCGGTTCAACCGCCTATTTGATTTAAATACCTACAGAACCTTGTGATCCATGGTTTCCATAACTGGAAGCTTGAATTGTAAGTCAAGCTTTATTTACTTTGTACATTATTCAATTATCCTTTAATTTATCAATCTCTTATATCTTGAAAGTGCTCGAAAAAGCTACTTTCAGAAAAGCAAAAGCAAAAGCAAAGATCCCGCAATAATTCGAGAAAATGCCAAAAGGAAGAACAGCGATTCTCCACTCATATGAATAGTGATGCGGATGAATAGTGATGCGGATGAATAGTTTAAATTCCCTTTTATTACAAAAATACCCTGTAAAACTCCTATAAAAGGAGACTCCCTCTCCCTTAGGAGGATAAGTCATTTTTTTAGTAAGTCTTTCTCTTTCTACAATTAGAGAGAAGTTGAGAGCTCTTACAGAAATCCCCCTTTAGGTTAGGATTAAATACCCCTCTAAATACCCATATGATTCAGTTCATATGATCCATATCATATGACTCATATCATATGATCCAAATACCCCTGAAATTCCCAAGGTTTCTCTCCTTGATAATTATCTTTGTAAATTCCAATTTTTAAATGAATATGATTATGGACGGCACTACCTCCTAATCTTTTAAAAAATACTTTATGCATTTAAATTCTTTAAATTCCTGCATTAAATACTTGGCTGGTTCAACCGCCTATTTGATTTAAATACCTGCAGAACCTTGTGATCCATGGTTTCCATAACTAGAACCTTGAATTGTAAGTCAAGATTTATTTACTTTCTGCATTCTTCAATTATCCTTTAATTTATCAATCATTTATATCTTGATTCCTTCTCTGTCTGTTATCCCCTTTAGATCCTCGGCCTAAGTTTGGTATCAGAGCCATAAAGGGTAGATATAGCGAGCATATGGTCCAGACCAGATGTTGAATTCCTTGTTAGAGGTTTGGGTTCTTCTGAGATTTTGTGCTTAGAATAGTCCAGGGTCGGTAAGTCCTCAACGAACGTAGGCAGTTATACCCAAGGGAAGACCTTTGATTGTAGGAAGAATCCGGGTGCTCTGTTATAGGAGTTCCATAACATGGATCCGTTGCTCAACAGATCTACTTCGCGTGATTTTGGTTCATCTTCTTCCATGGATTCAAAGAAGATAATAAACTCCGAAGAAATCTTGATACAAGATTTTGACAAATCTATCGATAATTGGGAAATATCGAAAATAAATCGATACCAGATTTACAAAAATTTGAAATACCCGTTATTCAAAACCGATTTCACAATCAAAACTGAGGAAAGAGATATCCAATTATCTCAACCTTTTGAAACCATTCAATTACTTTCTCAAAATTCCTTGAGAAGACACCGAGAAAGAAATTTCAATATTTCCATATTGGATTAGTCCAAATAGGGATAAAACCCCTCACAAAAGAAGGATTAAACACCTCAATCCTTGCTGTTTTACGTGATGCCCGATTCACAAATTTTGAAGATTCCTTATCGAAGTTCTCGTTAAGTCAATCTCTCAGACAGACCAATATCTTTTGATTGTTACTCAAATTTCTCAGTCTCTTTAAATGACAAAAATATCCAAAAATCTCTAGTCTTACAAATCAAGACTCATAATTACCAAATGCTTGAAGGATCGATTCCCGTAGCTATAATTTATCGAATTCATTACAAAGCTATGACTTCAGCTTTTGCGACAAAAGTCAGATACCATAGTAAGAAAGGTGAAACCCTTCTTCTACAAATCGATCTTTCCAGATCTTACACCGTTATAC
Source organism: Anisodus acutangulus (assembly GCA_029783415.1). Lineage (NCBI taxonomy): Eukaryota > Viridiplantae > Streptophyta > Magnoliopsida > Solanales > Solanaceae > Anisodus > Anisodus acutangulus. The sequence goes on from CM056491.1 coordinate 27,068,666, forward strand.
CAAGGTCCATGAGATGGAAGGATATTTCCTTACCAGATGAATGGATCTTAGAAGGTGTTGTCAAGACAGAGCCTCTTGAGACATCCCAACCAAATACTCGTCTCAGAGAAATAACCCAACACCAGGATGGTAGAGTCAGTCTATCGTTCCATAGAAAATCTACGAGCAGTAGATACGATGATTCCAGTTCCGTAGAAACTCTCGACTTAGGAAGAGTTTCACAAATTCCTTTAGTCATCAATACTCCTTACAAAGCGAAACCTAGACGTTCTACGTCTGACATACCCAATCTACGAAACGTAGATTATTCCAATGAAATACCAAGACCCGTTTATGAAAATCCTACTGTTAGAGAAAAGTTAGAAGACCTAGAACCTACTAGTCTGACTTTTTCCTCTAATACAGAAAACCTAGTAAACGAACTTGGCGTTTTACAAAAAGATTTTAAAATTGATAAAAAAAATTCCTACAAAATGATTTTTACGAAAAATACAACCTAGAAAAACGAATTTGGTTCTTAAAAACCTTTTCAAAAACTAGGACACAAATACAGGAAAAATTCTACGAATTTGTTAATGAACATAGGATAAATATCCTTTTCTTTGACTGGTTTGAAATTTACTCCTCTGAAAATTCCATTGATTACCCCTTTTCTAGAACGGTAAATCCCGTTACGACTAGGAACAAAACACCGGAGTGGGAAACCCTAGTTGATTCTAGGAAAGTTCAGTCCAATCACCCTCCTTTACAAGGCATCAAGCTTACTTTCCATGGTCACCAGAGACGCGATTCCTCTTAAGAATCCAGCAGAGGATGAGAAAACAAATACCAAGAATATCCTCGCTCAAAATAATTTCACCAATATCAGTTTAAATTCCCTAGGAAAACAACTCGATCGGGTGGAAAAACACATAAAAGCCAACCCATTAGTCACCACAGATACCACAGATACGACTAAAGCGTTGAAACCAAAAAGCCAAAAGCCTATCTTCAAACCCTTTCAGGTGTCCAAAGATGGCATCAAAAATATCCAGCAAAATAAGTCTGAATTTGTTCAGGCTATCCAAGATCAATTAAGTAGGATTGGGGCGTCCAACAGTTCTAATACTAAACACATTGTTCCTGATACTCCATAATCTTCCAACAAAATCACTACTCTTGTCAACGATTCCGACGACGGTAGTACTTCAAATCAATTCCGAAACAAAAAACCTTTTGTTAACCATATGGATTGACAACAACCAATACAACAGGTCCAACAACAGCAATTACAAATTATTCCTGCTCCTGGCCTAGAAATAGTCAAACCCCTAACTCAATCCCGTTTCAATGCCTCTTCCATTTATGATTGGAATATAGATGGGATGACCGAGTACAATATTCTCAGTTTTCTCCAACAAATGACCATGGCTGCAAACGCCTACAAAACCCAAAACGGTACGCAAGACAAGACCATTGCAGAACTGCTCATCGCAGGATTCTCTGGTCAATTGAAAGGTTGGTGGGATAATTATCTCGCTGATCAACAAAAGGAAGATATCCTCAATTCCATCAAAACCGACGAAGAAGGATTACCAATCCTTGACGAACAAGGTGAACCCCTACAAGATGTCGTAGCAACCTTGATTCTCACAATCTCTTTAAATTTCATAGAAAATTCTTCGCATTTAAAAGACAAAAATGCCGAATTACTTTCAAACCTCAATTGCAAACAACTCAGCGATTTCCAATGGTACAAAAATACCTTCCTAACCAGAGTTATGCTCAGGGAAGATTCAAACCAGCCATTTTGGAAAGAGAAATTCCTGGCCGGATTACCTACCCTTTTGGGAGAAAAGGTTAGGAACAAAATCAAAGAGAATCATGTAAACAGATCATACCCTACAAAAGAATTTACATACGGACAATTGGTCAAGATAACTCAACAGAAGGTTTGAAGATCTCACAAGACCAAATTACAAAAACACCTCAAGCTGGAGCTAAAGAGAACTAAGTGCGAACTTGGAACCTTTTGCAAACAGTTTGATACGAATTTCTCAAAACCCTCTTCCAGTTGCACAGGAAACTGCAGCAAGACTCATAAATCCCTTAAGATTACTTCTAGAGGATACAAAAAGAGAGATTTCAGCAAATCCAACGAAAAGTATTACAAAAATCCATACAAAAATACTCATCGTCTGAAAAAACCAAATACCAAAAAAGCTGATTCCAAATACAAAGACGTTACATGTTACAAATGTCACAAAAAAGGACATACATCGAGGTACTGCAAAAAATAAATACAAAATTACAAGAATTGAAGCTCGATGAAGACGTCACCCAGAAAATTTCCAATCTTCTCGTTGATTCCTCCGATTCAAATGTCGAGTCAGAACCTGACTACTTTTCTCTGTCTTCTGAAGACAACAAATCCCTCCAAATAGATGAATTGCTTACAACCAGTTCTTCTGAATATTCCGATAAGGGTAAGGGAAAACTCGTTTGTGTTTTAACCAAGGATCAAGAGTTCATGCTAGAAATGGTTCAACACATAGATGTCGAACACCAAAAAGATTATTTGTATAAACTCCTCAAATCTTTTACTGAAGAGAAAAAAGATTTCAAAAATTTGATTTTGCCAAACACCAAAAATACCTACGATTTGACCAAAATCCTGAAAAAGGGTAAATGGATGAAAGAATCCAAGGAAACCCCAATTCTAGAACTCCAGAAAGATGTGAAACAAATAAAAATAGAGATCAAGGCTCTACGAGAAAAACAAGATCAAAACTCTCTTCTACTAAAAACGGTCCTTTCAAAAACCCAGGATAAATCGATCCTGTTGAGTCGTGGACAATTCCGACTCTGAAGATCCATGAGAACCTCCTGACAACCCTTTCGTTGAAGAGGTCTCACAAGAATTCCTTACTGTCTTACGACCGATCACATCCAAAAAATACCTTGTTCAAATCACCCTTAAATTCCTGCATAATTTTAGGATTACTACTATTGCTCTTGACACCATGCAGATCCGAATTGCATAAAAACAGGTCTAGTACTAATCAATTTCATGAAAATACCCAGAAACTCTAGCAAATGGCCAATAACACAAAGCTAGAAATCAATTCCCAAACCAATGCTCTGTTATTATTAATGAAGTTTCTATTACGACATCGCTTGTCTTAGTAAAAGACATTCACAATTCCTGCTATCTTAGGAACACCATTTATTAATCTTATCACTCCTTATAAAGTCGATAATGATTTTATCTCTTTTGATTCCAATAGAAAGAATTTAAAATTCCCTTTCTTGAAAAAACCTAAAGCTAGCGACCTTGATTTGATTAAAACTTATTCTTGTCACCTAGGAGAATTAAGAAATAGTTTTTATCAAAATTCCAAGTCCCTTGCAAACTATGATACTTGTTCCTTTAAATCAGTTGATTCATTTGCATACAAAAAGCTTTTGAAACGATTTTCGAAAACTGCATTCAAAAATGATTTATGCAAACTTATTTCTGATAATTTTTACTTTAAAAATATTTTAACCAGTGGTTTATCCGAAAATAGGAGAAGAAACCCACAGTTTACAAAACCAAATACAAAGACGTAAATACCTCATCAATATTCCTATAAAAGTCCACAGATTTCCAATACCAGATACAACAAAAAATGTCCTATCACTGCCCTTTGCCGCAATGTCCTGGTTTCAAAGAAAATATCCAGAAGGACATGAAAGAATCTGGACAATACTGTTACCACGCAATGTGTGGAGCGTTACTCCAAAAAAGAAAAGAAGAGATACCTCCTCCGCCAATAAATACACATGTTGCTGCACCACAACAACAACCAAAATCCATAGCCCCTAAAAAACCCACAAAAGAAGAAAAAGAAAAATTCCCTGAAAAACCGTCATGGTATGAGATAGTCATGAAAGAAGAAAATGAAAATATTCCAAGATCCGCATAAAACACCGACACAGAGATGCATCACTGAAAATCTTCTACAACTTCTGGCGAAATCACCAGAAATACAGAAGGCTTTATTGCAACTTCAAAATCCCAAACAAGAAGTTGTCCAAAGCTCAGGAGAGGAAAAAACATCTCAAAATTTTATAAAAATCGAGAAAGGAGAATCTTCAAAAACCCTTTCACAAAAAGAATTTTCAAAACTGCAACTTGAGAAAGAAGAGTCTTCAAAAATAATTTTCAAAAAACCAACTTGTGGTACCACAAGTTTCCAAAAAACCTGCTCCTAAATTTTTTGTAAAACCATTTTTTCAAAATATTGTAACTCTTGAAAAAGGATTCTTTAATAAAGACCCTTTTCTAGCACTACAAAATTATTTTGGACAAAAGTGTTTTTATAAATCATGGGATGTTTTAAAAACCCCATATTTTTACCAGGCTATCCTTGAAATATCAGGATCAGCAACAAATAAAAATATTTTTTTCAAGAAAAACCCTGATCCCTCCTATTCGATTTGCAAAATTCTCAGCATAATTGCTCCAAGTGATTGGGGGAATGACATGTCTCAACTACTAAATTTCCAAGACACCCACAAAAATGAACCATTTTTTGATATTCCTTTTAATTATTGGAATTACCAACAAGCTTGGTTCAATTCCTTTTTCGTTCAAAATATCAACCAAAGCCACACTTGGCTTTTCCATTTTGATACCTCATGTGATTCATCACAATTTCCAACATGGTGGAACTCATGGTGGGAGCAATTTGGATCCACCTTAGAAATACAAAAACCAGAAGTCACTAAATCATTTAGCCTCTTTAAATCCCAGTTTAAACCTTCTGAGGAAGAAAAGAGATTTGTGCCTCTACACCTTTTTCACACAAAATTCCACTTACCATGGGTCTTTACATGGTTCGTAGATTATTCGGAAGACAAAATCCCAATTATCCGAAGAAGATTCAAAATCCGATGGTGGGATAGCTTTAAAATACCAAAAAGCCTCGCACCACAAAAAGTCCAGGAATGGTTAGATACCCAGAAACCCATTCCTTTACAGGCGCCTCCGCAAACACCACCGGCACCACTACAAACAAAGGAGCACACCCAGTTCCTTTCACAGAAATCCCAGATGGTCTCAATGCTTGCAGCGGCCAAAAATCCAGAAGAAATGCAAGCCATAATTCTGAAATTTGCACCGTCTTCATCAAAACAAGGCTCTTCATCTGAAGAAGAAGAACCAGAGATTGATATTGAAGACAGTCCGATTTTTGGCAATAGTGGATTCTGAACAAAATTGCCAAAAGAATTCAAAATACCCGGAGTAGAGTTCAGACAAAATTCCAACAAAAGAAAGTGCTCGAAAAAGCTACTTTCAGAAAAGCAAAAGCAAAAGAAAAGATCCCGCAATAATTCGAGAAAATGCCAAAAGGAAGAACAATGATTCTCCACTCGGATGAATAGTGACGCGGATGAATAGTGATGCGGATGAATAGTTTAAATTCCCTTTTATTACTTAAAATACCTCAGAAACTCCTATAAAAGGAGACTTCCTCTCCCTTAGGAGGATAAGTCATTTTTTAGTAAGTCTTTCTCTTTCTACAATTAGAGAGAAGTTGAGAGCTCTTACAGAAATCCCCCCTTTAGGTTAGGATTAAATACCCCTCTAAATACCCATATGATTCAGTTCATATGATCCATATCATATGACTCATATCATATGATCCAAATACCCCTGAAATTCCCAAGGTTTCTCTCCTTGATAATTATCTTTGTAAATTCCAATTTTTAAATGAATATGATTATGGACGGTACTACCTCATAATCTTTTAAAAATACTTTATGCATTTAAATTCTTTAAATTCCTGCATTAAATACTTGGCCGGTTCAACCGCCTATTTTATTTAAATACCTGCAGAACCTTGTGATCCATGGTTTCCATAACTGGAACCTTGAATTGTAAGTCAAGCTTTATTTACTTTCTGCATTCTTCAATTATCCTTTAATTTATCAATCCCTTATATCTTGATTCCTTCTCTAAATCCCCCTTGCCCCGTAATCTTGTGCCTACCTTAAACGACCCGAATTGGAAAATTGCTATGACTGATGAATATAATGATCTTATTAATAATAAGACGTAAGAGTTGGTGCCCCGTCCTTCTAGTATTAATATTATTAGGTCTATGTGGATTTTTGCTCACAAGGAAAATTCAGATGGTTCATTTGCACGACATAAGGCGCGATTTGTGGGTGATGGTAAGACTCAGCAACTTGGGGTGGATTGTGGTGAGACATTTAGCCCGGTGGTCAAGCCGTCTACCATTCACACTGTACTCAGCTTGGCTCTTTCAAAAGCATGGCCTATTCATCAGTTAGATGTAAAGAATGTTTTCCTAAATGGTGATCTCAAGGAAACAGTTTATATGCATCAGCCGTTGAGATTCAGGGATCCCAATCATCCTCATCATGTATGTTTGTTGAAGAAGTCCTTATATGGGCTTAAACAGTCTCCACGGGCCTGGTATACAAGGTTTGCTGACTATGTTTCCACTATTGGGTTCACTCACAGCAAGTCGGATAATTCCTTGTTCATCTACCATAGTGGTTCGTCTTTGGCCTACATTTTGTTGTATGTGGATGATATCATTTTGACTGCATCTACAGATGCCTTACGCCAGTCTATCATGACCATGTTCAACTCAGAGTTTGCTATGAAAGACTTAGGGCCCTTGAGTTACTTTTTGGGGATTGTCGTCACTCGTCATTCCGATTGATTGTTCTTGTCTCAACGGAAGCATGCAGCTGAGATCATCGAGAGGGCTGTGATGTCATCCTGTAAGTCCACGTCCACTCCAGTTGATACAAAACCCAAGATTGGTACCGCGGCTGGCGTACCCTACGAGGATCCAACCCGCTATCGCAGTCTTGCAGGGGCCCTTCAGTATCTTACCTTTACGAGACCAGATATTACATATGATGTCCAGTAGGTGTGTTTGTTCATGCATGATCCCCGAATTGAGCACATGAATACGCTCAAACGCATCATTAGGTATATTCAGGGAACACTTGACTATGGTTTACATTTATATCCTTCCTCGACGGCCACACTTGTCTCGTATACAGATGCTGATTGAGATGGTTGTCCCGACACCGCATCGCCTACTTCGGCTATTGTGTATTCCTTGGCAACAACTTGGTCTCCCTGCTCGCAAAGCGTCAGCGACTCTATCCCGCTCAAGTGTCGAGGCCGAATATCGAGGGTAGCTAATGTGGTCTCTAATCATGTTGGTTACGTAATTTACTCTTAGAGCTTCGTTGTCCCATTCAAGGCAACCTTGGTGTATTGGCGATAATATTAGTGTCATTTACCTTTCAGTAATCCGGTTCAAGACCAACGCACTAAGCATATCGATATGTACATACATTTTTCACGCTAAAAGGTTGCTCTCGTGGTCGCGTCGCCTGTCATGTCCCGTCAAGATATCGGGACAGTGCATATCTTTACAAAGAGGTCTTCACTCGGTCCTTTTGAAGATTTTAGGGACAGCCTCATTGGTCAAGACCGCCTTACTCTCTATGATCATGGTGTGTTAAATATACACAATATACATGTGTATATTGTGTATATTGAGTCTCGGATTTGGTCCCATAAATAGCTCTCGGTTTTGGTCCCATAAATAGCTCTCGGTTTTGGTTGTTTTATGTAATGTAATTTATGGTAAATATTTAGTATCCTAGTTTAGGTAATGTTGTAATATAATTAGTAGTGTATTATCATAATTAGTGTATTACCATAAATATATAGAATAAGGTTTTAGAAATAGGATTCTCTTATTATATAACTTGTATATATAGCCTTTCAAGTAATGAAAATAACAAAAGAAATTATTTCTTTCACCAACAAACAACATTCTTTATGGACACGATGGAGAAAGATCAAAGACTAAAGACCCAAAATAATTACGTACCTTGTACCTTTTCTCTATCAACTTAATTTGTTACATAATTAAGGATATCTCCAACCACACGTGATGAATTAGGATATAGCGCCATCATGAAAAAGACGGGATTAGCAAAAATCTAATATATGTAAATGTAATATATTTATTTTAGTTTGTTTAATAAATAATAGTAATATTTTTTTATATTTATAAATCATTTAGCTCTAAATTTTTTATTTTTCTCTTAATAATATGAATTTATTGGTTTAAAAATATTTATAACATGTTTTAGATTATTAATTTTGAAATATTTTTTATTTTGTTTCATAAATTTGGAGTTTGATCAAAATTTTCATATAAAATAGATCTGAGGAAAAGAATGAATACTTTATCGATATCTTACATTGGTGGAGATGTGATCTTTACTATTATATGATATTTGACAATCTTTACGTTTGTTTAGATTATTAATTTTGAAATATTTTTTATTTTTTTTCATAAATTTGGAGTCTGGTCAAAATTTTCATATAAAATAGATCTGAGGAAAAGTATACTTGATGGATATCTTACATTGGTGGAGATGTGATCCTTTACTATTATATGATATTTGACAATCTTTACGTTTTATTTATCTGATGTTGGGATCCCATATTATATTGTTCACACTCCATGCCGTTGGCAGGCTTGTGTGTTCAAGTGGTATTGATATCCACTTTAGTGCAGATGTGGAGATTTGATCTCCTTATATGATCAAACCATGGTCTATTTCCTTATCAATACTTAGTAGCCGGAGCGAGGCCGGGGTTTATTAAAAAAAATTTATTTTAATCTTACAATAACAACAACAAAAATATATCTAGTATAATTCCATCAAGTTGAGTCTAGAAATGGTAGAATATACGCACACCTAACTCTTATTTTATAAATTATCTTAATCTTAATAATTAAAAAATCAAAGTGTGATACATTTTATTTCATTATACTAAGTGATATTGTTATAAAAATTAATATTTTATACATATTGATTTGACATAAATATTTTGGTGGGATTATATTTTTTATCACATGTGATTTCTTTACGTGTGGGCTACCGACTAACAAAAGCCACAAACAAGTCGATCCATTCCCAATATTCTTGAGGGGAAAAAAAGTCACTCCCAATATTGTGAGTTGGCTTTTGGGAGCACGTAAAGGATCTACATTTTCTTTCTTTTAATGAATTATCGTTGGTTTTTTAGAAGATTATTGAAAAGTGAGATCAACCCACTTACATCACTTGAGCGGATTTTTTCAATCATCTAATAATCCTAATAAGGAAAGGAATATAGATGGTATTTTAATAATAATTATTTTAATATTAATTACATAATAAGCATGTAGTATGGAAACAATTATCATTGGATAAAAATTCATTTTATTTAAAAGTTTATCATTCAACCAATACTAATATCATAATTATAGAGACTACACTTATCAAGATTATAATTAGAAACATATAGTCTTAAAATCATACCTCTTATAGAATTTTAGATCACCGGAATGATCACTCACCCTAGCACCAACTCCCTTTTTCTTCCACTGAATGATTTATGGAATAAATGGCCTAGGTGCTAGGAGACTCAGCAGACTATTCCCAAAAATCTTGTAGAGATGAAGATTTTTGGGCTAATATGATTCAAAGTATAAACTTTCAAAGTGATTTTCACTGATATTATGATATTTTTCTTGGCAAAGATTATAAACTAGGAGAGAGTTTAGCTAGACATGAATTTTTTCAAAGGAATATTTTTTTTATTGAAAGATTTCGAATGCCTTACAATGTTTACAAGATGCTATTTATATACATAACCTCTATCATATAAATGATTGCAAGATGAGAAAAAAAAATTCAAAAGTCGTAAAGGCCCAATGTCTTGTCACGTTTTTTTGGAATGTCTCCATTTTGCTTGTTGCATTTCTGTAGCATAGAGTAATATGAATTGTAATATGGGTAGTATATGACTTACTGTAGTAAAACTACATTGGGCCGTAACATAGTATCATATTGGGCTTCAAGTAGTAAGACTACATGATCCCTATCAGAGTATCATATGAGGTTACATTTTTAGGCAAAAGGATCACAAGATCCTTCTCCTTTTATCACATTAGTAGTATTAGTAGCATTAGTAGTATGGTTAGCATGGATTATAAGCCTCTTTCTTTGACCTGTTATCATGTGATATTGTTCCATAGTCTCATTTGCATGTCGATGCTTCATATTTATAATTCTACCATGCAAATTTGTTAGTTTCATAGTATCCTGTGATATGATATCATTGTTGTAGTATAGGGTAATAAGTTCTTCCACTTCTCCACCTTTGGAGGTTCCAATAATACATGTTTTTCTGGCCTTTAACATGTCTTCTATTTTTTTATTTTAATGTTAATAGTCCAATGACTCTTTTAGAATTTAGTCATTCTTGAAATTTATCAATAGTATAAGGAATCTTCATTTTTAAATTTCCATCGTCTCTACTTATATTGCTATTTTTCTCAGTTTTAAATAATTGACAAATAACAATAGGTTTACCAGTTAAATCGATTGATGCATCAAAAAGTTGTATGTCATATATGCCTCTTCCAAAAGAGTCCATCATGGCTTTAGCAGATTCAACAATAACACTAGGTAGTTTGAAAATATTATAAAAAGTGTCATCTACTATTATTTTATCAATAAAGTCATAACTAAATAATTTTAAAATTATATCGGGGTTAGCATTTTTATTGCATAAAAATCTAGGGTATTTACTTAATTTGGCACTTCTCAAAATATAGGGGTTACATTTATAATCATAGAACTTATTTATCTGTTCATATGCATTAATATAATCTGGTGAAAATTTCAATTTATCACTCATAGATACTACTGGTAATTGGGAAGATGATGACATGGCTGATGGCATGGTTGCAAGCTTGGATGAAAATGTTGTTAGGTTTGTAGTAGAGAAATTTGGTTTTTTCGTGGTAGGTTTAGGTGATTGTGGTGATTTTAAGGTTTTTAGGTTTGTAAATCTTGCAAGGCTTCTCTAAGCTGGTTAGCAAGATATGTATTTTCTTGTATCTTGGATATTAAGGTTTCATTGGTTTGAACAATGGATTCCATGACATTGGTAATATAGTCTTCAAAATTATCACTGGTAATTGACATTGTTGTATCTGCTAAGAAAATCAGCTAAAATATTCTTAGTTCCAGAGATATTTTTAACAATAAAATCATAACAATAGAAAAATGATTGTCATTTTCTTCTTCTATTAAATTTTGGAAAATGGTCTATTTTATTAGTAATAAAGGCTTTTACTTGAGTGTTATCAGTTCTAACAATAAATTTTACTTGTAATAAGTGATAATGGAACCGTTTTATTTCTAATTTTACAGCTAATAACTTTTTTTCATTAATATGATAATTTTTCTCATTTTGTTTCCAAGTTCCTCTTCCGTATTCGCATATAAGTGATTTTTCTTTATCTATATCATTTTTCATAAGCTATGAGGACTGATCCTCATCCTATATCACTAGCATCAGTGTATAATTCTAATTGATATTGTTTAATTGGTATTCTATGTTTTGATAAAGCTTGTACGATTTCTTTAATATTTTAATAGCTTTATCATGTTCTTCTTTCCACTCAAATGTTTTGTTTTTTCCTTTTATCAGCTCTTTTAATGATTTTCTTATTATTGGTAAATCTTTTATATGGTCTGAAGCATAATTTATTATTCCTAAGAATTGTTGTACTTCTTTCTTATTTTCTAGTTTATTTTTAAATTTTTTTATTTTTGTTACAATATGTTCTTGCAATTGTATTCCATCCTTGTCTATAACATATCCTAAATATTCTATTTATTTTTGAAGATTTCAGATTTCTTTTCAGATAATAATATTTCATGTTGTTTTATAATTCTTATAAAATTCTCTAAGTGGTCTATATGATCTATTAAGGTATCACTATATATTAATATGTCATCAACATATACTATACAAAAGTCTTGTAATTTTCTAAATACTTGATCAATTCTTCTTTGAAATAGCTGAGGTGTATTTTTTAATCCAAATGGTCATACATTTCATTCATAGTGTCCTTGAGGGGCACTAAACGTTGTTAAGGGTTTTGATTCATTTGTTAATTTAATTTGCCAAAATTCATTCTTACAGTCAAATTTACTAAATCATTTTTCCCTCCTAATCGGTTAATACGGTTTCTTTTATATGGTATAAGTATCCATCAAATATTGTCTTTTTATTTAATTCTCTATAATCTATTACCATCCTAGCCTTTCCTCTTTTTTGTTCACTATGTTTTCTAACTAAAAGACTGGACTGCTATGTGAGCTTTTACTTTCTTGTATTATTCCTATATCTAGTATTTCTTTAATTTGGGTTTCAAATTCTTTTTGATCAGTTGAGTTATACCTAATAGGTTTACATCTTATTGTATCATTAGAATTTATTAATTTTATTTTAGCATATATTTTCTCCTTATCCCATAACTGTATCATTAGAATTTATTAATTTTATTTCAGCATATATTTTCTCCTTATCCCATAACTGTATAGGAATTTCTCCAAAATTAGTTTTTAGTATGTTGAGATATTTTTCGTTTAATAGTTCTAAGTTATTATTCCTGTCTAATCTTAAATTACACAATTTCAGTGTTTGTATTGGTATTACTCTTTTTAATATTATTCATTTATTACAGGGTGTTTGTAAACTCAAGTACTATTGTTTATTACTTGTGTCTTAAAGAAGTCTAGGAAGTTATTTTCTAATAATATTAGTTGTTTCATAGTATTTTCTTGATATATTATTGGTAATTTAAATATTGTTTTTCCTAATATTATTCTCATATTTTCTGCTATTACATCTAATTCTTTTATTAAATCATGTTACTCTTATCCTATGTCCTTTAGATTTTTTCCATTTATGTGATACCAATACATTTTTCTTTGCTAAACATACATCTGCTCCACTATCTATGAATATTTTTTGCTTTATCATTTTATTAGGATTGTACTCTATATGAGTTTCTATATAAATTGCTACCATTATTTATTTATTACATATCACTGCTTTCACTATCTGAATGGATATTAATAAAGTTAATATTTTATGATTCTGTTTCACTTTCATTTTCTGTCTGGCTAACATAGAAATCTTCATATTTATATCATTTATTATTATCTTCTTTTATTTGTTGTAAATTCATGATAAATTGTGTCGTATTAATATATTTTACACCTTTTTCTTTAATTTTGGACACTTGTTAGCATAATGTCCCTTTTCATTGCAATTCTAACATTTACACTCTTTAATATTTTCTTCTAAAGGTTTCATATATTTCCTTTTTCTAAATTTTCTTTAATGTTTAAATTTTCTTCTAGTTTCAGGGGTATTTCTGTACCGTTTAAATCTTTTCTTTCTATATTTGTTATAATAAGGTTTCTTATATTTATTATGTCTTTTATATCTTTTATGATATTGTTTTTTATGTTTTTTTATGTCTTCTTTCTTTTCTTTATCATTGCATCCAAATACTAATCTCCTTTTAGTGAATCCACATATTTCTTTTAATCCTTATTTTTTATCTTTTTTAATCTTTTGTTGTATTATGTATGACATTTTCTCATTAAGTATGATCTTAATACTCTTATTCTTTCTCCTAATGTATTTTATTTCGGTTCTAATTGATTATATTCTTTAGATACCTCAGTATTGTACGGTGATAGTAAATGGTCGTAATAAAGTTGTTGATATATTATATCTTCATCTGGTAAGAATATTGCTTCATAAAAGAATTTATTAAAACTTATTGTATATTCTGATAATTTATTAATTTTACAACATTTCATATTATTTAAGTTCATTATGATTTCCATTTTTCTTTCTGCTAGTACATTCTCTCTTGCTACTAACCATCTTTATCGTAAGAATTCTCTTTTTAATACTATATAAATAACATTAACATAGATTTCCAATCTTTTGCATAACTAAATACTTGTGGTCTTAATTGATGTGCTATGGATTCTATCCAAAATGCTACTTTTCCTAATAATGTTTTAGATATTAAGTCATAAATATAATCTAAGTTACCAGTATGTGTTAAAGCTAGTTAATGAATAAAACTAGCCAAGTTGATGTGAATGAGAAATGGAGGGAAAAACCTTTCCGAACAGTCACCAACCTATTCTGAAGAGGCACCTTCGAGGCTATATAAACTGAGGCAATGCCTCATTTTTAATACACTGAAATTTTTTTCCTGCATCTGAAAATTCTGCATTCTTTTCACAAATAAAACTATCGAGTCTTACTGTGTTTCGTTGCCAACTTCGAGTTCGTCAAAGTCGAAGGCGTTTGATGTACCGCTAATCCTGCGACAAGTATATCCGTTTTATCCTGGGAGGAAGTAATCCATAACCTCGGGTACAGTGAAGGGATTAAATTCCTTAAGGACACACAGTGAATTCTGTGGTCTCGGATATTTTCTTACTTCTGCATTATTTTTCCAGTTTCTGTTTTTCTGGTTTTGGTTATTTTTTTTCCTGTTTTTTTTAACACAGGCGAGATAACAAGCTTAAGGAATTTAATAATTATTTTTGTGTTCATTTATTCTTGTTTAACAATTACAGAACGTTGTCTGAAAAAAAAATGTTTGTTGTTTCGGTGTAACGAACTTATATGTTGTTTGGAGACTAAAATCTTCGGATTTTCTACTCCGGTTGAGATTAAAGTTTTCATAACTTTCTACTCATTTGGGTACTTGATTTGAAGATATAAAAACTTCATCAAGTATACAACATACAATTTACTGGAAAAAAATGTTTGTTGTTTCAGTGTAACGAACTTATATGTTGTTTGGAGACTAAAATCTTTGAATTTTTTACTCCGGTTGAAATTAAAGTTTTCATAACTTTCTACTCATTTGGCTACTTGATTTGAAGATATAAAAACTTCATCAAGTATACAACATAAATTTATTGGAAAAACGTTGTTTCGGTGTAACGAACTTATATGTTGTTTGGAGGCTAAAATCTTTGGATTTTTTACTCCGGTTGAGATTAAAGTTTTCATAACTTTCTACTCATTTGGGTACTTGATTTGAAGATATAAAAACTTCATCAAGTATACAACATACAATTTACTGCATTTCGTTTCAAGTATTTTAAATCTGTTTGTGTAACCTTGATTCGGTTTGAAGAAATAAAATCTTCACCGTTGTGTATTACATTTGTTGCTGTCAAAACTGATTCGGTTCGAAGTCTTCACCGTTTATTAAACTTTTTCTGTTGCTTCGTTTGCGACAGAAATGAGAGACATGACTCCAAATTTGAATGCTACTGCTACTGCCACACCAACCCCCATGGTTGGTTCTACGAGCAATGTCAAGGCCCTCCAACAGATCGCGACTAGCACCGCTCCGCAGAGAAGCCTGGAAAATTCACCTAATTGATTTCAAACGATGACAACAAAAGATGTTCTTCTATTTAACTACTTTAAACCTCCAAAAGTTTATTAAGGAGGTCGTTCCGGTTTTGCCGGAATCAACACCTGAGAATGAACGTTTTGTTGTAACTGAGGCATGGAAGCACTCAGATTTTTTGTGCAAGAATTATATTCTTAGCGGACTGGAGGATGATCTTTACAACGTCTATAGTAATGTGGAAACATCAAAAGAACTATGGGATGCGTTGGAAAAGAAATATAAAACAGAAGATGCTGGATTAAAGAAGTTCATCGCTGCCAAGTTTCTGGACTACAAAATGGTAGATGGCAAGTCTGTTGTTACTCAAGTTCAAGAGTTGCAGGTTATCATCCACGATCTACTCGCTGAAGGTTTGGTGATTAGTGGGGCGTTTCAAGTTGCGGCAGTAATAGAAAAGTTGCCTCCTTCATGGAAGGACTTCAAAAATTACTTGAAACACAAGCGAAAGGAGATGACACTGGAAGATCTCATCGTCCGGTTGAGAATCGAGGAAGATAACAAGGCAGCGGAGAAGAAGGCAAATGGGAGATCAACCATAGGGGGAGCACATATTGTTGAAACTGCCCCAACTAATCTGAAAAAGAGGAAAAATGCATCGGGACCAAGGAGTTATCCCAACAAGAAGAAATTCAAGGGAAACTGCCACAATTGTGGAAAAATCGGACACAAAGTTGCAGACTGTCGTGCTCCGAAAAAGGAAAAGAAGAAGGGTCAGGCTAATATGGTTGAAACAAACGAGGAAGTTGATGACTTGTGCGCTATGTTGACTGAGTGCAACCTAGTGGGAAATCCGAAAGAGTGGTAGATTGACTCTGGCGCCACTCACCACATTTGTGCTGTTAGAGAAGCCTTTGCTTCATATGCTCCCGCCGGGCCCGACGAGACCATATATATGAAAAATTCTGCAACGGCCAAAATTGAAGGTTATGAAAAGATACTGCTGAAGATGACATCTGGCAAGGTGGTGACTCTCAACAACGTCTGTCATGTTCCTGAAATTAGGAAAAATCTAGTATCTACCGGACTTCTAGTAAAGAATGGTTTTAAGTGTGTTTTTGTTTCTGACAAGGTTGTAATAAGTAAGAACGAGATGTACATAGAAAAAGGTTACCTCACAGAGGCCTTTTCAAACTGAATGTAATGGTCGTTGCCAATAATAATAAAGTTTCTGCTTCGTCTTACTTACTTGAGTCAAATAATTTATGGCATTCACGTTTAGGACATGTCAATTATAGAACCTTGTGAAAAATGATTAGTTTGGAAGTATTGCCTAAGTTTGAATGCAATCAATCAAAATGTCAAATATGTGTTGAGTCTAAGTATGTTAAACATCCTTATAAGTCAGTTGAAAGGAATTCAAGTCCTTTAGACTTAATCCATACAGATATTTGTGACATGAAGTCAATCCCATCTCGCGGTGGAAAGAAGTATTTCATAATTTTTATTGACGATAGTACGCGGTATTGCTACGTTTATTTACTTAATAGTAAAGATGAAGCAATTGAAGCATTCAGGCAATACAAAACTGAAGTTGAGACTCAACTTAACAAAAAGATTAAAATGATAAGGAGTGATCGGGGCGGTGAATATGAATCTCCTTTTGAACAAATATGTTTGGAATATGGCATTATTCATCAAACAACTGCCCCTTACTCGCCACAATCAAACGAAATTGCGGAAAGGAAAAATAGAACCCTGAAAGAAATGATGAATTCTCTGTTAATAAGTTCCGATTTACCCCAGAACTTGTGGGGGGAAGCCATTCTAACAGCTAGCCGAATACTCAATCGAGTGCCCCATAGAAAAATAAAATCTATTCCATACGAAAAGTGGAAAGGACAGAAGCCCAATTTGGGATACTTCAAAGTGTGGGGGTGTTTGGCCAAGGTGCAAGTTTCTAAACCCAAAAGGGTAAAAATATGACCTAAAACCATTGATTGTGTTTTCATATGATATGCCACAAATAGTAAGGCATATCGATTTCTAGTTCACAAATCAGAAAATCCCGACATTCATGTGCATACGGTAATTGAATCAGATAATGCTGACTTCTTTGAAACCATATATCCGTATAAAAAGGAATGTGAATCGTCTAGCAAAGAATCTAAACGACCTCGGGAAGAAACAAAGGAAAATATTCCTGATGAGGAAAATCCAAGACGCAGCAAACGTCAAATGACGTCTACTTCCTTTGGACCAGAATTTCTAACATTTTTGTTGGAGAATGAGCCTCGAACCTTAAACGAAGCTATGTCTTCATCGGAAGCTCAATTTTGGAAAGATGCAATCAATAGTGAGATAGAATCCATATTAAACAACCATACTTGGGAATTGGTTGACCTTCCTCCAGAGAATAAACCTTTAGGTTCCAAATGGATTTTCAAGCGGAAAATGAAAGCTGGTGGTACTATTGATAAATATAAGGCAAGACTAGTTGTTAAAGGGTTTAGACAATGAGAAGGTCTTGATTACTTTGATACATACTAGCCGGTAACGAGGATTACATCAATTCGGGTGTTAGTAGCGTTAGCCGCCGTGTACGGTCTTGAAATCCATCAAATGGATGTGAAAACAACCTTCTTAAATGGAGAGTTAGAGGAAGAAATTTACATGGAACAACCTGAGGGGTTTGTAGTTCCAGGGAAAGAGAAGAAGGTGTGTCGACTTGTTAAGTCTCTTTACGGACTAAAACAAGCACCCAAACAGTGGCATGCAAAATTTGACCATACAATGCTGTCAAATGGATTCAAGATAAATGAGTGTGATAAATGTGTCTACATTAAGAACACTCCGAACCACGTAGTCATTGTTTATTTGTACGTGGATGATATGTTGATAATGAGTAATGACATTGCTAACATAAATGCTACTAAGCACATGCTTGCTAGTAAGTTTGATATGAAAGACTTAGGAGTTACCGATTTAATTCTGGAAATTAAAATCCATAAGACTCCTCAAGGTCTAGCATTGTCTCAAACTCATTATATTGAAAAGGTACTTGAAAAGTTCAAGTATTTGGACTTTAAAGTTGCAAAGACGCCAATTGATATGAACCTTGCTCTTGCAAAGAATAAAGGTGAAAGTCATTCTCAATTGGATTATGCCAGAGTGTTGGAAAGTTTGATGTATATCATGAACTGTACGCGACCTGATATTGCGTGTGCTATAAGTAAACTAAGTCGCTACACTAGTAATCCCGACCAAAAACATTGGCTAGCAATGAAATGAGTTTTGGGGTATTTAAAACATACTCAAAACTTTGTTTTGCATTATAACAGGTATCATGCCGTTATTGAAGGATACAGTGATGCAAATTGGATCACCGGTTCAACTGAAACTAAATCAACAAGTGGATATGGTTTTACCATAGGTGGAGGAGCAGTGTCTTGGAAGTCATCCAAACAGACATGTATCGCCCGCTCTACAATGGAATCTGAGTTCATAGCTTTAGACAAAGCCGGTGAAGAAGCTGAATGGCTCCGGAATTTCTTAGAAGATATTCCATTTTGGCCCAAACCGTCGGCTCCTATATGCATACATTGCGATATCCAAGCGGCAATAGGAAGAGCCGGGAGCCTTATGTACAACGGAAAGTCTCGTCACATACGACGAAGACATAATACCGTTAGAAAACTACTCTCTACTGGAATTATCACAATTGACTATGTTAAGTCAAGAGATAATGTGTCGGATCCACTAACTAAAGGCCTAACTAGAGAGGTAGTTGAAAGATCATCAAGGGGAATGGAACTATGGCCGAGGACAAGTCATCGTGACGGTAACTCTACCTAGAAGACTGGAGATTCCAAGATCTAGGTTCAAAGAGATCAAACAAAGTCATTAATGACAGTTCAACATTGTCACAATAACCCTTTGGTCCATTCTCGTGATGAGACAATGTTCAGTACCAGGATAAAACATTACGACTTTTTAATGGTTCCTAAGTTTGGTACGGGGTATATCAAATAGTGTATCTACGGGATGACACATTTAGGAATCACCTATGTAAGTGTGAAGTGTAAGCCGCTTCAAGGAGAATTTTGTAAGGCCAATTCTCTACGCACTTATGAACCAGGCAGTGTTCATGGCTGAAACGAACAAAACAATGAGAACCAAAGACGGTTAAAGGGTTAATTGTGTGACATGTGGTTGTCTAGGTATACACCAAAGCTCGACAGTTCAAGGATATCAAATCTACCGATTGACCGAGTATATCCGACATATGTTCACTACGAAAAGTTCAAAGAGAAATCTACTTATCCATATGCGATTAATCCTTGCTTACGAATCACACAGTTTTTTGTCATGCATGTTTTTCATCATATAGTCATTCCCCATTCATGTGGGGGATTGTTAAAGCTAGTTAATGAATAAAACTAGCCAAGTTGGTGTGAATGAGAAATGGAGGGAAAAACCTTTCCGAACAGTCACCAACCTATTCCGAAGAGGCACCTTCGAGGCTATATAAACTGAGGCAATGCCTCATTTTTAATACACTGAAAATTTTTTCCTGCATCTGAAAATTTTGCATTCTTTTCACAAATAGAACTATCGAGTCTTACTGTGTTTCGTTGCCAACTTTGAGTTCGTCGAAGTCGAAGGCGTTTGATGTACCGCTACTCCTGCGACAGGTATATCCGTTTTATCCTGGGAGGAAGTAATCCATAACCTCGGGTACAGTGAGGGGATTAAATTCTTTAAGGACACACAGTGAATTCTGTGGTCTCGGATATTTTCTTACTTCTGCATTATTTTTCCAGTTTCTGTTTTTCTGGTTTTGGTTGTTTTTTTTTTCCTGATTTTTTGAACACAGGCGAGATAACAGTATGTGTAGAGTTTATTAATGCTATGTACATTCCAAGATTCCAGTCATTTATTCGTCTACTTATTTCTTGTTCATCATAAACATTGTCTAAGTCTAAGAAATATCCATTAAAACTTACACATTGTGACATTGATCCTATAAACTCTTTAAATCCAGCTTGTTGTCCTACCGGTATATGATCTGGTATTTTAGCATGTCTTTTGCGTATTGTTTCTAAATTAGGGTCTACCAATTCTTCTTCAGGATAGTCGTTAGCATCTTCATTTATTATATCATCTGTTTCTATTTCTGTTTCTATCGGTCTATTAAATTCATCTGTTATATCATTTTCTTGTTCTTCTTCTATAATAGCATTAACATTTTTCATTTTTCCTAAAGCTTCTATTATTTGATTATTTTCTTTTTCAATTTCATAATTTTCTTCACTTTCCTTTTTTCTATAAAATCTATTGTTTTTATTCCTTGGGTTTCTATGGTATTTTCTTTTACAGGGTTAGTAAATTCTTGTTCAGTTATACTATTAGTATTATCAGAACTATACGAGCTATCATCACTTGTTTTGTATTTTTCCTTTTCCTTTCTTTTAATATTTTTCATTTGTTTTCTCATAATATTTAGTTCTTCTTTTAATTCTTCCATATCTTGTTTTACTTGACTTAATTCATTTCTTACTTGTTTTAATTCTCTCTTAGTTTCTTTTAATTCTTTCTTAGTATCTCTGTACTTATTTTTTTTTTATATACTTAATAACCATTCTTCATTATCATGTGATCTTAATTTTATATTTTCATTTTTTAATTATGATATCTGTTGTTCTTGTTTGTCTAATTTTAATTGTAGATATTCAATTTTTTCACTTTTCCGGTTTCTTTTAAGTCTACAATATTTTCACATTTTGAAGAATTACTATTTTTATTTGATATATTTTTAAAGTCTTTGTTTTTCATAAGTTCATATTTATATTTTTCTTTTTCAATTATATTCGTTCCATAATTTTTAAGAAATGTTATTACACTGTGTTCGTGTGTATCCATTAAAATTGTCCTTTTTATGTAATAAGGCTAAATTATCTAATATTTTTTCGACCTCTTTTGGTAATTTAGGCTTTATTTTACTAATATATATCATTATGTGTTCTTTACTTCGTCTCCATGCATCAATTGGTATTAAATTCTGGTTTATTATGATTTATAATAGTAAATGTTTCTTCTTGATTAGTATTACTTGTTTCAGGTTCTTTTTCTAATTCAACTGCTTATTTTCCTTTGTTTATGTGTGATACTAATATATTAAGTTGTTCTAATATTAATTTAAATGTTGGTACTTCTGAGTTCTGATACATTCCATAATTTTGCCAATTCTTCTTGTACTAATTATTTTATTTGAGTTTGATTCTCTCTTATTTCATCCATGCCTAGTATGGTGTTTTTTAATTATTCTTTTATTATTATTTCGTGCTATATTGCATCCACCTTTTCATTAAAACTACTCAAGATTATTAGTTCTTTTCTTCCATCCATGTCTCATATCCATCCATATTTTTGTAGATTTATCACATTGTTGTTCTAATTATTTTATATCATTTTCTAATTTCATCTCTTTCGCACTATATTCTAAGTATTTAAGTTGGGATATTAATATTTCTTCCGATAACATTGTTTTTATAATTTTTAATTTTTGTTTCTTCTTTTGTATTCTTTCTTGAATATTCATATTTTATTTACAAACTTGTTTTTCCTTGGTCATTAATTTCAATCCCTTCGCTAGTAATTCTATAATTTATCATGGTTAAAAAGTCGCTTCCTAATAACAATTCATTCAAACTGTCATATTCTATTACTCCTATGTTTATTTTATATTCTAAATCATGAATTTTAAATTTAGATTAATACTTTTAGTGATTATTATTTCTCTCTTAGTTTCAGGGTAATTGCAGGTCTGTGGCTCTATCAGATTACAATCTTTTTCATTTATTTTACTTATATGTATAAAGCTTTTTACGGCTCCTGTATTTATTTCAGTTATACAGTCAGTTGTTATAAATCTGTTGAATATTACTACTTTAATTTTTAATTTATTGCTCAGTATATTTATCAAATCTAATGTTCTTGGTTGTTTACCTATTAAACTATTTTGTCTTAATATTCTTGGTTCACTTTTAATTATTAGTTTGGATCCTTCTATTTATTGGTTTTAATCTATGTGATGGAGTTATAGTTCTATTGTTAAAATCCATTTGTATTTCTTCTGGTATTGTTATTCTAGCATTTCCTTGTGTTCTATCTGTTCTAATATATCTTGATATAGTTTCGGTACTAAAATACTCATTTCATGTTTTTTTTCTTACATGGTGATTTTCGGTTAAAGCATATATCATTTTAGTTTCTATACTTATTACTTTGCTACCTGGTGACATTTTTATTCCATCTACTTTATAATATAGTGTTAAAGCTAATTATTTATGTTCATCTTTTAATGTATACTAAAATTTGGTTGTACTGTAAATTTTAATTTTTGGTATATTAAATTTTCTTTTATTATTGATATTAAGGCGTCTTGTAGATTTTCTAATATTCTATCATCTAATATGTATAGTTGTATAGGTGTGTCTATATTTTTCTGAAAATATGCTTTTATAGTGAATTATATTCCTCCAAAATATATGTTTCTATATTTTTTTAGCTTTTTTCATAGATAGTTTTGCTAATTCTCGTTTGATAATTTCATATGTTATTAAGCTTAGTTTTGGTTTTCCATTTACACTAGTTGTCAATTATATTTCATATTTTTGTGCTATATATCTTACCTCTTTATTTCTTTCAAACCATTTTGTTTTAAATATTTTCTTAATTGATAGTTCTTCTTTTTCTTCTTGTATCTTTTGATATATGTCTGGTTTAAAGCTTAAAGTTTGTGTTTCATATGTATTCATTTGGTAATATGTTTCATTTGAATCTTCTACTATTTCTTTTCCTTTATCCATTAATTAATTTGTTAATGTATTCATTTTGTTCTCTTATGATGTTATTTTATTCTTTTATTTCATTATCCTTTCTGATTATTTCTCTCAATTTTTCTTCTCTTAGCTTCACAATTTGTTCGTCTTTTTGTCATAATCTTTCATCTTTTAATGATAATGTATTTCTTAAAGTTCTAATAGTATTTTCTTGTTCTTTTATCTGATGATAACATTCTTTCAAAAGTTGTTCTTTTTCATTTATAATATTTAAATTTATCCTACAGCTTGCAATATGGTGATTAATATCTCTTTTATATGTTAATGGTTTTTCAGCTATTCTCCTAAGTTCTGTTAATTGATTATCCATAAGAACTTGAAGTCATATTTAAGTTTGTATTTATGTCTGCTATAACCTGATTTTGTAGATTTATTTATGTACGTTGATTTATTAATTCTATATATATTCTTGTTATTTTTCCCGTATCTATTTCTCCTTGTATTAGATTATCTATTCTATTTTGTAGGTTTGCTAATGCTCTTATTTTATTATGATATTCTATTAATAATATACTTTAATCCCATCGTTGTGTTAACAAATGTCTCAATTCTTTGCATATCCATTTTGTTCATGCAAATAAAGGGCTCGTTCAAGTCTTCATTTGTGTTTCGACTTCCATGCCTAAATGCAAGGGCTGAGCTAGCTCTTTAGTTATGAATTCAGTGAACCACTAATTTTAGTTTGAATTTTTGTATTTACATTAAAATTAAACATATACATATTATTAATTTAGAATTCAGTAACTTTAAATGATTAGAAATTCGAATCCATAAATTTCACATCTTGGCTCCACCTTCCCAAAATTAAAGAAAAAGATAAAGTGTGAGGAGAAAAAGCTTTCACCCCTGTTAATTAGAAGATATCAACATGAAATTTACAAACTTCTATCTCCGTTTTGATAATTTAATATCTAGAAATTTTCGTTGATTATATTTTTTGGGGATAGCTATCTACTAAATGATTTTTTAAATTATTTCTCTTATAATTTATAAATCTTTTATACCACGATCTAACGATCTCTTTTGAGCAATTTAAATTTTTTATGAGAAAGCGTTAGATTACAGTTTAAAATTTTGTAAGTTACTACAAACGCTAGACGATAATTAATCTAATATTTTGTCTGTAAAATTAAGCAATATATGAGCAAAATATTAGACTCAAATCTAAAATTGTACAGAAGGGTAAGTTTTCAAAGGTTATATTATTATAACTTTTAAAAATAAAAATAAAATCTAAGTGGTAATTTTAAAAAAGGACATTGCGTAAATCTAGTCTTTAATTTCCGACTCTAAAGGCCTCGTTGAAGATACTCGATGACATTTTCAGCCAACTTTTAAAATATACTACTTCCCTCTTACTTTCAACACTTGAGTTTTCTGTTTAGACTTAGTAATTATATTATATTTTAGCGAAATTGACACAAAATTGGAGATAATATTACTTTTGAAAAAGAAAAAAAAAGTCCAAAAGAACCTTTTTGATAATAGAATGATAGGAGTACTAATAAAATAGCGAAAACAACACAAAATACCTAAATTAATTATCCATTGTTGCCCCCACTAAAACTAATTAAGTCAATACCTATTCGGCCAAAACAATTAACCTCAGATACCACCTCTTCAATCTAAACCGACATCTTCCTTTAGCTTTTAGTTTATTTGATTGCTCCTTTCTTTCTTTTGAGTTAATGCAATTTGCCTAACTAACTCAATCTTTATCCTTTTAACTTTTATTCATTTTGTCATTTTCTTAATTTATCTTTTGTCTTTTTTTTCTTTTAATGATAAAATATAAAATATAAAAATAAAAATATTAGCTAATTATTTTAAGACCAATAGACTATAGTAAAAAGTAATTAAAAAATACTAAGATCACTAATAGAAAACATATTTTATAATTTCTTTTCAAAAATAAAAATAAACTTTATATATAAAATATGACTCTATATTTCACAAGTACGACATGCTAAAAATGATATCAAAATTATTCTTAAACTCTATTTTTTAATGAATGAATTTATCATTTATGATATCATTTCAATACATTATATATATTACATGTGTATCATAAATGATTAAAGAATTATTTTTAAAGAATGAATTAGTCTTGTATGATAGAGGACTGACAAGTGTTCTTTTTAGTATTTAAGAAATGATATGATACCCTATAAGTATAGAATATATATATTAAATATATTATTACCTTTTTAGAGTTGGATTGTAAAAAAAAGAAGATATTTAAATTTTGTGGGCTTTTATTACCCCCAAATCTGTATGAACTTAAATAAAAAGACCATTTTGGCTCATTTTCGCACCAGCTAATAGGCTAAATGCCGTGTGTGTGTTCCACGCCCAATAAAAAAAAAATCATATTCTAATTATTTACTTAGAAGTTAGAACTCTCCCAGCTTCATAAAACTTGTTTTTTTTGTTTAAAAAAAAAACCATCAGTCTTTTCTGAGTGATAAGGAGAGAAAAAAAATTGGGTCAAAAGAAAATGCCATTTTGATTTGTGGAAGACAAAGTAGGACAAAATCAGAGGATACGAGGTAGCCATATCTAACAAGAGAACCCTCAAGAACAAAGCTCTCACTGCCTCTTTCGAATGAAAAGGACCTCAAGTTAGTATCCTTTTATGAACTTCCTTATTTTTATTCTTGAGATCTGTATGTAACTTTTGTTTGCTTCTTTTTTATTTTTGGGTTGTCAATTTGAATTTGACGAATTGGGTTTTTAGGAATTTTGTAATTGGTTTTCATAAGAGAAAGAAGAGCAAATGCAATTTGGGGATCCTCATGGGGGTTTCAGTTGATGAGATCAATGAATTTCCACTCCGTTTCTTTTTTCTTGATCCACTGATCACGAAAACAAATTCAGTTGCAGATTTTATAGAAGAATTCACAATTCTCATCTTGATTTGTCCCTTTCTTGGAGGAGGAGGAAGCTAATAAAGGAGATGAGAAGAGCTAGGGAGAGTATTTCCTTTCGATAGAGCTTCAATGGCGAGTCATTACATTTGGGGAAGAAGAGTTTATTCAACTGATTGGGCTAATTTGTCAATTTGGGAAGCCACGTGGCATTTCACGCGCTCCTCCTGCGTGCACTCATAATAGGTGCAAAAATGGGTCAAAAGGGCTTATTTATTTGAGTTTAAAAAGGTTCATGGGTAATAGAACTCTAGGAAAGTTTAAGTGTCTTTTTTTAAAAAAAAGGTCTAAGTTCATAGGGGTAATAATGTATTCTCTCTCTATATATATACCATGTGGTAATATAATAGAGGATTGAGTTGTGTTTTTCTTGAAGGAATGAACCAGTCACTCTATGATACCTTGTCAGTATATGATATATTCCATGTTAGTCTCATAGAGGATTGAATTGTGTTTTTCTTGAAGGAATAAATCAGTTCTCTATGATACTCTGTCAGTATATATATATACATATATATGACTGAGCTCTTTTTTGAATGAATGAATTAGTCTTCTATGATATTTTTTGAATATATGATATATCATGTGGGTCAATCATCCATGATAACTTGTCAGGATATGATATATACAATATAGGTATCATAGAGAATTGAGATGTATTTTTCTTGAATGAATGAATCACTACTCTATGATACCCTGTTAATATATAGTATATGATATATATATATATATATATATATATATATATATATATATATCATGTGAGTATCACAAAGAATTGAAGAGTGTTTTTCTTGAAGATGAATAAGTCATCTATGATACTTTGTTAGTACATAGTATATGATATATATATATATACCATATTGACATCATAGAGGACTGATGAGTGTTTTTCTTGAAGAAAAGAACTAGTCATCTATAATACTCTATCAATATATGATAAATACCGTGTAAGCATCATAGAAGATTGAGTAATATTGGAATGAATATTTCATATGTGATACCCCTGTTAATATATGATATATATCAATTTGGTATCATAGAGAACTAATTATTTTTCTTGACGGAATGAACTGCCAGTCCACTATGATACTATGTTAGTAGATGATATATCATAGAGAATAGAGTAGTACTTTTGTCACGCCCCGACTTTACACAAGTCTTCCCTTAGGGCGTGATGGCACATGGACAACTATCCTTTTCCAGGCGAACCATTTAACTTTTTTTCTTCCTAAATTAAACATGTATCTAGGTGCGAAAATAATAGAAACATGTACTTCTTTAATGAAAGCACGAGCCCATGCTCGTGCATCCAAAAAAATTTCTAGACTCGATGCAAGTTCAAATACAGAATAAAAACATCCGAATCTTAAAAGAAAACAGTCTCATGTGGGGCAATCCCCGAGATAACGAAATTGAATTCTTCAACCTACTTATTCAAGAAAGACCATCACCAAATCCGGAGCAATGGATTGGTGGAACAGTGAGGTTGCAGGATCGCTAGCCCTGTTGCGGAGTTTTCCCTTTATCTCGCTTACCTGAAATATGTTAGATAAAAGAGTCAGCCCTACCATCCGGAGTTGAGTGAGGACCTCGCCTTACAATTCAAAGTAACCTCACAATGCTCTAAGTACAATTATATTATAAACATAATAAGCACATTATGAAACATATTACAACACTTTCAATATACAAACCAATAAAAAATGTTCACACACAAAAAGAAATCCCCTCCCAACTTGTCCTAGGGAATGCTTAATTTAACCAGTACACATTCAAGAAAGAAATCACGGAACGCGCAACCCGATCCCATATAATATACTATATAATTGTTGCGGTGCGTGCAACCCGATCTAATATTTTATATTATGTATTTGTTGCGGTGCGTGTAACCCGATCAAATATAATATATTATATATTTATTGCGGTGCGTGCAACCCGATCTAATATATTATATATTTGTTGATGTACGTACAACCTGATCCAATATATTACACATTTGTTGCGGTGTGTGCAACCCGATTCAATATATTATATATTTATTGCGGTACGTGCAATCTGATTCAATATATTATATTATATAATTATTGCGGTGCGTGCAATCCGATCCAATATATTATATTACATATTTGTATATATTACATGAATGATACTAAGACAATAATAGACTTCCATACTTGGTCATATTTTCAGAAAAATTCAAGTAATATTTCTTTCTTTCAACTTTTCGCCATTCTCACTTCTAAGGGTTATAACTCTCAACCCATAACACCAAATAAGTTGTTTCTTACGCCGAATTGAAGGTAGCACGGGGACCTATCACTATATCAAGTTTCCTCCGTAAATACTTAGTGTAACTAGTACAAATTCACGAAAGAAACATCTTTAGGAAAACTGTATCGCCAGATTTTGTAAAAGCATGACACAATCTTAAAACAATCATAACTTTTTATCCGTAAGTCGGATCGATCTCTGTAAAGTCTCAAACTGTCAACAGAGAAAACTAGAACTTTTATTAAGCACAAACTTTCAGATTCTTTACCGATTTATACAGATTTTACGTTATACGTTCTGCACTTCCAGATTTCAGTTGATCAGAGGCAGAAACTTTAAACATCGATAACTCTCAAACCGTATGTCGGTTTTGTCCCCGTTTGGACTCAATCTGACCGTGAAAAAGAGATGTACAACACTGGAAAATTTTGTCCCATTCTAACAAGGATAACTCAACGAAAGCAGTCCACAATTACATGACTCAAACTTGTTACAAGACAATACTTATATCAATTAATTCATCACAACTTATATTTTCAGAAACATATTTTTTTTTACATGCATACTATGTTTTAACATGCATTGTAACTCAAAACAAAAGGATTTTACTAAGAATTTGTGAGTGAGAAAACTCACATTTATGGCTTCGTAACCGCGAACAAAAGCCTCAACTTCAACTTATCCTTCAACCCAACCTTTTTGGGACTCCTTAATGCTCTCAATATTTTTCTCTCACTGTGTGTAGTTTTCTCTCTATAGTTTCTGTTTGTGTTTCTTCTACTAAAACCACTCTTTTTTTTTCCTGAATTTGTTTTGCTCTCTGCGTTCTGTGTGTGTTAGTTACATAGATGTGCATGTTTGCACAATTTTTGGGACGTGAGGGAGTGGAAGGAAAGGTTGAGTGAGGTGTTGTGTCGTGTGTGTTTGTGTTTTTTTTTCTCGGGACTTTACAACTTTTTAATGGAATAATTTAATCTGCTATGATACCATGTCAGTATATAATATATATCATGTGAGTGTCAAAGAGGACTTTTTTATTCCTTTAAAAGAATTCAGTCCTCTAGATAGCAACCCGACATATATCATATACTGACAAAGTATTATTAAGGATAGATTCTTTCCTTAAAAAAATTATAAAACAAATAAAAAATAAAGGTTAAACTTAATTTTAATTGTATATCAATTTTAGCAAATTTTACTTGTGAATTTTTTTCCGAAAAGCATAGTCATATTAAAGATATTAATTTTATTTTTATTTGCACAAGAAAAAGAAAAAATATTAAAATATATTCTATTAATTTAGGTTTTAATAAATAAGCTGCTGATTTTAGTATTTGTTTTAATTACTTCTTGTTGTAATACAATTATTCAATTTTTCCATTATATGTTTTTTGGTAATTAACGTGTATATTGTTTACCAAATGCAACAGTAACGACGGTGAATTCGTTCCCGGGCCTTGTACACACCACCCATCACACTATGGGAGCTGGCCATGCCCGAAGTTGACTTAACTGCAAGGAGGGGAATGCCGAAGGCAGGGCTAGTGACTGGAGTGAAGTCGTAACAAGGTAGTTGTACTGAAAGGTGCGGCTGGATCACCTCCTTTTCAGGGAGATCTAATGCTTGTTGGGTATTTTGATTTGACACTGCTTCACGCCGCAAAAAAAAAGGGAACTATGTATGAGTTGGCGAAAAAGAGGAGGTGTCTGATCTGAGTCCATCTTCTTTTTCTTTCCATTTGAAACTTCACTTAACCTGCTGTCCTACTCGATGCTTCTTTCGCTTACAAATCTCTCCAGACACATTGAGCAACTCGCCTCAAATCTGTCTCAACCCCTAAAACCCAACTATCCTTCTATACATATATCAACACTTAAGGATAGAAATTCATTTGAGCCAACTGTTTAGCAATCTTCTTCTTCATATAGCCACGCACAAACATTTCTTGGATAATTTGTCGTATCAAGGATTTTCCCTCTTTCTGTCCTTGTGAAAATACCCGAGCATTTATCTCCAGCCATATATGATAAACAACGCCAACTAAACACATCCGGTAAATATCAGCTTTAACACTTCGACCAGATGCATTCATAGTCGCCTATAATTTCTCCTCTTGCCAGCTCCCTGCGTTCCTGGTAATATTTTGCCAGCTCAATAGTCTCCTACATAGTCTCTTCTAGTAGGAGCATTCAAAGAATAGATGATCATGGCTCTTGTTCACTTGGTCACACAGTGGACAGTCTGCGGAGTCAATAGTTCCCCATTTCATTAATCGATCTTTTGTGGATAGCGTTTCCAGCAAAGCCAGTTGCAAAATGAATATCCATTTTGGGCAGCCAACATTGTTACAAGTAAGTTTCCTCTACTCGACTTTGGGAAAATCTCCACCCTTCAAGGTATACACTTTCTTAATGGAATACTTGGTCTGCTGCATTAAATCATCTTCAGTCCAAGATATAGTTGTTATTGTCAATCTAGTATCATCAATGATGAAATGAATTGAGCACAATAATATAATAATAACTGAAAATAATTTGAAATCAACAACAATGAATTCAGCAAATTGAAAACACATACTAACTTGGTGTCGATAAAGGTCTGCTTGATGCAGTGTCCTAAGACAAAAATTTGCCCTCATTTGTGCTGCAGTTTTACGAACGCCTGTCTAGATGATACAACTATCTAAGTGAGAGTTCTAGCACAAGAACTTCACTTCTGACGAATTTACTAAATGTGTTCTTTAGAAACTTATTTTGAAGAAGACGAAATATAAGCCACAATCTCAAATCATTAATTGTGAAAAAACTGATTGATTGTTGTTAGTTCTGTCTTGTTGTATATGCTTCCAACCAAGTGATCAACATTCTTTATATAGAGTAGCATATGAACAGTTACAACCATTCATACCAAATGTTGTAATTGTTCTGAAAAGTTACAACCTTTGATTCGAATTTTCTGTCCGTTGATCACTTTATTTCTTCTTAATTCCATACAAGTTCCAACAGTACCCCACATTTTCTATTCAAACATACAATACCCCATATTTGGATAGAAAATAAGATAATAAGGAACTTTTCGTTATTTCTGAACAACGCGATATGACATGCATCGGAAAAAGTGTCTTTTGGACTTGAACCGTTCGTAGTGAATACCTATCGGATCTACTTTGTGAAATAGTGGACGAAATGTCTTGAACTATTCATATTTTGTAGTAAATCAAGACAATAAGTATCACACATATCATATCAACATATTTCAATTCTTACGGTTGTGTTCATTTCGATCGTGAACAACTCCTTTTTCGTGAGATTTTCTAGAGAGCGTAGCCATATCGGTTCTCCCAGATGCGACCCACATCAATCTCATATAGATAATACCAAACAAGAATAGTCCGTACTATCCCACCATAAGGCTTTTAGTATTATTAAGAATAAGATTCAACCCTTAAAACATCAACGGATTAACACACTTAGTACACCATAGGAATGAGCATATGTGTGTTTTATGCTCCTTGAGTCTTCCCCAACTAGTTTTCCTATTGAACCTAAACCATGGGATCTCCAATTATGATAGGTTAGGTTACCGCCAGTTAACGACTCATTGTGTTGGCTTTAAGCCCATTCCCCTCGATGTAACTACGACTTGCTCTCTGTTAAGGCCTTTTGTCAAAGGATACGCTATATTGTCATTTGATCTCACATAATCAATGGAAATAATTTCATTCTTCAGCAAGCTCGAATTGTATTATGACGTCACCTTATATGTCTCGACTTGCCATTGTATATCTGATTCTTTGCCCTCGTCAGGGCAGCCTAACTATCACAATGTATGCAAATGGCTGTCACAGGCTTTGTCCACAACAAAATACCTTCTAGGAAGTTTCTGAGCCATTCTGCCTCTTCGACAGCTTTGTCTAAGGCTACAAACTCTGCTTCCATAGTTGATCGCGTATTTACCGTTTGCTTTGATGATTTCCAAGATACCGACGCTCCACCAAGTGTAAATACATAACCACTCGTGGACTTACTTTCCGACTGGTTGGAAATCCAATTAGCATCACAATATCCTTCTAACACAAGAGGATATTTTGTATAATGCAATCCATAGTTCATTGTGTGATGTAGATATCGAAGTGCTCTTATTAGTGCAAACCAGTTATCCTTTCCAGGATTATGTGAGTATCGACTTAGTCGACTCACTGTATATGCTAAATCTGGTCTCGTACAATTCATTATGTACATCAAGCTTCCAAGAACTTTTGTATACTCCAGTTGAGACACACTTTCACCTTCATTCTTCTTAAGGTGACTAGCGGTATCAAATGGTATAACAACCGGTCGATCATCATAGTGTCCAAATTTTGTAAGGACCTTTTCAACATAATGGGATTGTGTTAAGATGTAACCATCAGAATTCAAACATCCGCTATTCCCATATCTTTCATATCAAAAGCGGCATGCAACATCTTCTTAGTTTGGTTAATTACATCTTTATCCGTTCCTATAATTAGCATATCATCTACATATAAACATATAATGACACATGCATCTTTACATTGTTTAATGTAGACACATTTATCACATTCATTTATTTGAAAACCATTTGATAATAACGTATTATCAAACTTTTCATGACATTGCTTTGGAGCTTGTTTAAGTCCGTATAAAGACTTAATCAATTTACAAACCTTTCGTTCTTGACCTTTAACAACAAACCCTTCGGGTTGTTCCATGTAAATTTCTTCATCTAATTCACCATTCAAGAATGCGGTCTTCACATCCATTTGGTGTATTTCCAAATTGTGAATCACCGCTATAGCAATTAACGTTCTTATAGACGTAATTCTCGTTACTGGTGAGTAGGTATCAAAGAAATCTACACCTTCTTTTTCTCGAAACCCTTTGGCTACTATACGAGCTTTGTATTTTTCTATAGTACCATCAGGCCTTAATTTCCGTTTGAAAATCCATTTATGGCCTATTGGTTTTTGTCCCGGAGGGAGATCAACCAATATCCATGTATTATTTTGCACAATGAATTCTACCTCACTTTGAGTAGCCTCTTTCCAATAAGGTGCTTCGGATGATTCTATAGCAGCCATATATGTTTGAGATTCTCCTTCAACGGAAAAGGTCATGAAGTTCGGTCCAAAATCTTTGGATATTTTCCCACGTTTACTCCTCCTTAGTTCAGAGATTTTTTCTTGAACAGATGAAGTAAGATTTTCATCATTATTAGTGTTTTGGTTTGACTCATCTTGAGGCAGTGTCCTTTTATTATGATTAGGAACACTTTTATCCTTGTCTTTGTAAGGAAAAATATCCTCAAAAAATTCTGCTTCAGCAGATTTCATAAGTGTGTTTTTGTGAATACCTTCAACATCGGAATGATACACCAAAAACTTATATGCTGCACTATTATTGGCATGACCAATATATATGCAATCCACCATTTTTTGTCCAAGTTTATTTCTCTTTGGTAAGGGAACTTGAACTTTCGCTAAGCAACCCCACACTTTCATCCGTTTGAAAGTAGGCGATCTTCCTCTCCATAACTCATAGGGAGATTGGTCATTTTTCTTTTGAGGAATTTTGTTCAATATCATATTTGCAGTAATTAACGCCTCACCCCATAGACTAAGGGGTGCACCCGAACTAATCAACATTGAATTCATCATATTCTTCAATGTTCTATTTTTACGTTCGACAACTCCATTTTGTTTTGGAGTATATGGCGCAGTGGTTTGATGAACTATACCATGAGTAGAACAGAATTCTTTAAACTCATTTGATTGATATTCACCACCTCTGTCTGACCTTAGAATCTTAATTCTTTTGTCAAGTTGGTTTTCCACTTTTGCTTTGTATGTTTTAAACATGTTCAAAGCCTCATCTTTGATATGTATTTAAGTATACATAACAAAATTTACTGCAATCATCTATGAATGATATATAGTAATTCTTTCCTCCACGAGATGGGATTGCTTGGT
Organism: Anisodus acutangulus; assembly: GCA_029783415.1. Taxonomy (NCBI): domain Eukaryota; kingdom Viridiplantae; phylum Streptophyta; class Magnoliopsida; order Solanales; family Solanaceae; genus Anisodus; species Anisodus acutangulus. Next base: position 27,103,102 of record CM056491.1, read on the forward strand.
AATCACATAAATCACTATGAATTAAACCAAACACTTCATTTGATTTCACTACAGATTTATGAGGATGACTTGCATATTTTGATTCTATGCAAACTCCACACTTAGTCATTTTATTCATAGAGCAATTTGGCAATTTGCCTAACTTCACCATTCTTTGTAAAGAGCGATAATTAACATGGCCTAATCGTGAATGTCATAAAGAAGGGAATCAACCATATACATAGAAGGAGTGCTAGTGCCTGCATTTTCATTAATAATGACAATTGCCTTAGTAGGTACAGCGGATAGTTTGAAGAGTCCCTCACTGAGGTAACCCTTCCCTACATACAATCCACCCTTGGTGAGTACAAATTTGTCAGATTCAAATACAATTTTGAAGCCCTTGTTACTAAGAACAGGCCCAGAAATCAAATTCTTACAAATTTCAGGCACGTGCAACACATTAGTGAGCACAAGATCATTCCCGGAAGTGAGTTGTAAAGTCACTTTCCCTTTCCCTTACACTTTCACAGAAGCAACATTCCCTATGGTTCTCCATCCTTGATGGCCTGGTAGGATGAAAACATATCCTTTTCAGAACATACGTGCATTGTAGCACCTGTGTCCATCCACCAATCGGTTGAATTTGTAACCAGATTTGCTTGAGCCGCCACAACCCCAATGAATTGGTTTTTAATTTCAGCCCGGTTGAATTGGTTGACATTACTCGAACCTCCAACACCACCACCTTGATTCTTGCGAAGGCGACAATCTTTTGCTCTGTGTCCAGGTTTGCCACATACCCAACAGAGTCCTGGTTGTGGTTTCTTGAATGCATTGGTCCTTTGTGGGGCGGATGCATTCCTCCCGGTTGCAAAAGATGGCTTGGCACCATTAAATTTGCCCTTGCCTTTCTGAAACTTGGCCTTAGAAGCATTGCCTTCAACCATGTTGGCATTAGGCTCCAATGAAACAGCATTTGCCTTTTCATTCTTCCGATTATCCTCTTCAACTCGAATTTTCAGAACCAATTGCTCAACATTCATTTCCTCGGTTAGATGCTTAAGATAAACCTTAAAATCCTTTCATGAGGGATGTAATTTCTCAATAATAGCATCAACAAGGAAATTCGGGTTAAGGCCCATACCTTCAACCTCTAACTCATGAACAATGATTTGGAGTTCCTCCACTTGCTTGACAACTGCCTTGGCATCACTCATCTTAAAGTTCAGAAATTTTTCGATGATGAACTTCTTGGAACAAGCAACCTCAGTTTTGTACTTGTTCTCCAACGATTGCCACAACTCCCGTGCCGTTCTGAACGTGGAGTAGATGTCGTAGAGAGAATCATCCAAGGCATTGAGAATATAATTTCTGCAAAGAAACTCCTGACTTTCCCAAGTTTGAATGTCTTTTAGCCTTTCAGCCTTCTCCGCATCAGTCGGAATATTCTCCCCTTCTCCTTCTGGCAAAGCCATAGGAGCCTCAGCAATCAATACGTTTGCCACGTGAAGAGTTGTCAAGTAGAACAACATCTTCTGTTGCCAGCGTTTGAAATCAGAACCTTTGAATTTCTCAAGTTTCTCAACATGGTTTTTCACCATTGACGATCCAGATTGATCCATCTTTGCAAATCAGGAAATTGAATTCTCTGAAAAATTTTGCAACCTCAACAAATCAGAAGAAAAAAAATTCTGATTTTTTTTTTGAATAATAATTTTTGTCTTAGATTGTTATTGTCAATCATTTCATCATTGGTGATACTAGATTGACACTAACAATAGCATCCAAGTACTTTATTGCCTTGAGAATCAGTTTTACCATCCAAGCAGCTTGGTTAGCTTTAGCTTCCCACACCTCCCTTACTTTATGTAATAAGTATGCACCCAAATGACCAAAAGCTTGTCCTTTTTTGTACATACACTCCACAATAATTTGCATAGAGCCGCCTTGTTCCACCTGTGGATGTCTAGCAAGTTCATACCAGCAACAACTTTAGGATAACATAGTGCTTCCCAAGCTACTAATGCTTTTTTGGACAAGCTAGTACCATCAGTCCATAAATATTTTTTGCACACAGATTCTATCATTTGTATCAACTTTCTGAATAGCAAGCAATACACTTCTTATAAGCTGAACTCTGCCTGAGTAAGAAAGAAATCTGGAAGTCCATGAGGAGATTCTGCCCATCATTTTTTCCAGTAAAGATTGGCATTTGTTAATAGTGAGCTAAGTGGTACACCCCTGCTAAACAGTAGTAAATCATCTGCAAAACTTTTTCATTATATTTATTAGTCTAAAAGTAATTAGCTACTATATTTATTTTTATATTTTATTTCTTATCTTAAAAAATAAAAAAGACAAAATATATATATAAAATAAGACAAAGAATCATGATGATTTGAAGTTGAAGTTTGGACATTTGGACATGGTTTGAAATTGAAAAGGTGTTCTTTTTCTTTTCTAGCAATTGAACTGAAGAAAAAGAAAAAGAACACCTTAGGAGCCCTTTGGACATGATTTGAAATCATAAGATGAAATCATGATGATTTGAAGTTGAAGTTTGGTTTGGACATGCAATTTGAATTTCTTAAGTTATATTTTTTCTTATAGACATAAAAACCCACAAGCTGTGAAAATCATCAAAATTTTCTTAATTCTTATACAATCTTATCAAATGAGCAAGTCATAGTTCATAACAAAATTAATACGCTACTAGAAGGCCTTTCTAAAAAAATACAATATCAGTTGATCAAACTTTAGTTCAATAAAATGAAAAATTGAACATGAGTTGTAGTGTAAATGCTCTTTAATATAATCCTCTCACATGGTTGGTAAAAGTAAATTTGTTATAAATATACTACCAACTTGTAGATCTTTCAATATTTGATATAAATTGTTGTTAAACAACAACAACAACAACAACATACCCCGTGAAATCCCACACCATGGGGTCTGAGGAGGGTAGAGTGTACACAGACCTTACCTCCACATTGGTAGGTAGAGCGGTTGTTTCCGGGAGACCCTCGACTCAAGACAAAGCATAATCACAAGCAAGGCAATCAAAACAAAACAAGAGTAAAGCAAGAGTAAGGAGTAAAGAGTAAAGCAAGAGAAACAATCAGACTCAGATAAAGAATTAAAGCTGAGATGGTTGGTAAACATGATTGGTAAATATATCTACCAACTTATGGGTCAACTTTTACATTTAAAAATTTTGAAGTCATGATTTGGAATTTCAAATCATGCCTTTTTGGATGATTTGGAATTCATCTCATGAGATGAAATCACATATCCAAACGCTGAGATGAAATCACATGTCCAAACGCCTTCTTAAAGTAAGCATGACATGTAATTAATGAAAGGAAGGAATGGTTTGGGAGTATCCGGGGTAAATGATTTTGGAGGTATAAAAGTAAGGGGTATGAGTGTGTAATTATTTTGTCTTTAGTGGGCATCCATATACTTTTCCAATAAACATTGATTCTAATTCCATATAAAAGTTGGCACAATTTTAGGACTTCTCAAGACTCAAGTTATAAACTTCTACCTATGTTGATTTGGGTCAAATGTTGGAAGACTCAAGTAGGCCGTGTCCAATAGAATGTGAAAATTCAGGCCCAATTAGCATAATAGTTGCTGCATTGAATTCTGAGAGTTCAGAAATTTATCTTGCAATTTCTTATTTCCAAAAGGATTTAACTTATATACATATTTTCGTTTTGAACAACGTTATCCCGCTGTAAAGTTATTTCACATTGTATATAGGCACGTCGATGGTTGTGTAAATAATTTGTTTCCTTATGGTCCTTCCTTCGGATTGAGCAAATAACAATTCCGTAAACCAAAGACTACAAAAGTAAAGAAACATAAATTAAATAAAACAAGAAGATCATACCTAAACCGTTAACTATAAAGCAGCATTAGGGATATCCCACAAGTAATTTCATACAGAAGCATAAATTAATAATGCCCCTCGTGTAAGTGAAAATATCAATGTCACTAACTACAAAAAATAGAAACAACCAAAGGCCAAACTTTCCAATGGAAATGAAAAATAGTGTCTCCATTGCTAAGCATCTCCAATTTTGATTGAACTTTCCTCGTGATTCACTATAAATATCCTCCTAATTGGACCTTGAACTATGAAAAGGATAATAAGTTTCTAAATAAAAAAAAAAGATTTAAGTAATAAACACTAAAGAATTTATACACCGTTAGTGTGATATGACTTGCTATAAAAGGTTACTTATTATTTAATTTAGGTTACTAATTAATACTTATTATATATAATTATATGCTATTACCTATTAAATGATTGGATAGCAGAAACGGATCCAAGATTTTTAGTTTATGAGTTTTTTATCACAATATTTTTTGCTTAGGATAGTTTAACTTTATAGATTAAATGATTTTTTAACAAAAGTACATGATTTGAGTTAAAGCTGTTAAGTTTTGTCGAATCCGTAACTATAATAATAGCTCCAGCCTATATGATAGGATAAGAATTCTTTACATTGTCGTTAGTGTATAGAACTTAAATTAAAAAAAAAAACTATTTTCCCTGTATACGTTAATTACCATCCATTGAAACAAGAAAACCATAGGAATAAACTCCAACAGCCCTTTAATTTGTATTTTCCCTAGGCCCTCCCTATATCTTTCACCTATGCCATACTAAAATAGGCTCCCTCTCTCTCAACTTAACAAGCAAAAAATATGGGTTCCCTTTATTCATCTCCTCCACGAATTCCTAGTCAATATTCCCAAGAAAATGATGAACCTTATTATCGTATATACGCCTCTTATTGTGGAAAAGATTATGCTCCTTACGTTAACATGTCGAATTGGATATCGTGTTACCATCCTTCAACAAATTCGTGGCATCGACTCACTACTATTCCAGGCCTTCTTGAGAACCAAGTGCTAAAAAGCTTTGCATTGGTTTCAATTGGTGAAACAATTTTTGTAATAGGAGGGAGACATTGTTACAAGGCTGTCGGCGACGCTGGCGATTCTGTTCACGAAATTAACCTAAGTGTGCGATCTTCGGTGCTTAAATATAACACTCGCACGGATACTTGGTCTACTTGTGCACCTTTAGCTACACCGAGGTATAACTTTGCGTGCACTAGTAAAGATGGTAAAATTTATGTTGCGGGAGGACAAACAACGTTGGACAGTGCTGAGGGTACCTCTTTTGCTGAAGTCTATGATCATGCTAAAGATGAATGGAAACCGTTGCCAAATATGAGCACCTTGAGGTACAAATCTGTTGGCGTGGCATGGCAAGGTAATGTTGAGTAGTTTTGTAAATATGAGTTACGATACAATGAAATATTTACACAATCAAACGTACCTATCAAATAATGGGACCAGCCAGCCCATATGGAGCTTGGACTGAAGGGAAATGAGTTGGTCTGACCTGCTGTGGACCGATTCTGGCCTACTTAAATCACCGGCTCTTTAAAATTACACCGTAATATAGATGAAAGAAGTCCCACATAGGTGGCGTAAAGTTTTTTTAGATAGGGCGTGTTGGGTACTTCGCTTGTACCTTAAAATATAAGTTCCAAGTTTTTATTCTTGAAACATTATATTTATATTTGTTATAGTAATTAAATAAATTACGAATAAAATGAATGTTTGTTTATCAAATAACATGTCTGTACACAAAAGGCTTAGTGCTGAGAAGTGGCCAAGTTAATAATATGTTTGATTTAGTTATATTCTAAAGAGACTTATCTGAATTTTCTTAAATAGGAGTACTTATTGCAGGTAATAATATTTAAAAAAACATTAGAAATATTTTCTCTCCCTCAAATTTATCTTCTTTTTTTTACAGGTAAAATTTATGTGGTGGGAGGATTTGCTAAAAAGGGAAACAGTGATTGTAAAGGACCATATATGATGGAAAGAAGTTCTGCTGAGCTGTACGATCCACATCAAGAAAAGTGGGAGTACGTGGAAAGAATGTGGGACCTAGACATACCACCTAATCAAATACTTAACGTTAATGGCAAACTATTCAGCTCAGGCGATTGTTTAAATGCATGGAAGGGACATATCGAATCCTATGATGAAAAACTCAATATGTGGAACATTGTGGATGGGTCCTATTCACCAATATCCACGTCAGATGACACGATGACAACGTGGCCACCTATGCAAAGAATATTTTGCACGATGGCACCTGTAGGGACTCAGCTTTACTTCTTGGCTGGTTATAGGATGCCAGGTGAGATATTAAAAACAAGGACTGAGGTACACGTGTTCGACACGTCAGCAACTGCTAATGGCTGGAGAAGCTTTGAGCCAATAGAGGAAGGAGGAGAAAAAGAGCTTTGTAGTCATTGTTGTGTTCTTAAACTGTATTCATCATAATTCACTTACTTTTTGGAGAAAAATATAAAGAAAATAGCTATATACTACTAAATACTAAATAGAATAAGGATTGTCTTAACTCAACTGTCTCGATAAAGTCAAATTGTATATCATGATATATATTGTCTGCGTAATTGTATATCATGATATATATTGTCTGCGTTTATGAAAACTAATTGTAGTACGTGTTAGCGGACAAATGTCAGGATGGTACGAATAAAAATATATAAAAAAGCGTATTTTGATATAAAGAGCTCAATTGATAAATTTATTTTTTTCTAAAGTAAAATTTGTATATGCTTATACATGCCTAATGCCTAGCTAAGAATATGATGCATCAGCAACTGCGAGTCTGCTATCTGTGACTATCTTTTTCACAATTTGCAATTTGATCATGGAATTGAGATGATAGAAAGTTAGAAACTTCAAGATTTCTAATTTTCGGTATTTGTTTTAAGAAATCTAGTTAGTAGTCCAACTAATTTTTGTCATTACTGTTAACTAGCTTTAATCTCCCTTTAAGTAATAATAGCGTTTTTACGTAATTATGGCTATAGAGTGCCCTTTTTTGGACCTTGTTTGTATCATGTCCTCGTTTACAACCCATAATTGTTTATTAGTACTAATTTATTTACCCATCTAATTAATCCCTTAGGAGTAGAAAGATGAAGATTTTATTCATGTTTAAAGGAATATGTTGCTTGATTTTATTGATAAATGATTTACAATAAATATAAAGTTACAAAAATATTTACTTTGATACAAACTAGGTAACTAATTATCCTAACTATAAAATGATTATAATTCTATCTAAAATAGGAGATATACAATTAATACAATTAATATAATTAATGAATATTGTGAAATATTCTATTACACCCCCGCAGTCAAAGCGGGAGGTTCTGGAACACTGAGACTGGCTCGAAAATCATCAAATAGTATGCGCGGAAGTCCTTTGGTGAAGATGTCGGCAATCTGATAGCTGGAAGGAACATAAAGGACACGAACTTGACCACGAACCACTTTTTCGTGAACGAAATAAATGTCCATCTCAATGTGTTTAGTGCGCTGATATTGGACGGAATTGCCGGAAAGATATATCGCACTAATATTATCACAGTAGACCAGTGTTGCCTTTTGAATCGGGCAGTGAAGCTCAAGTAGAAGGTTACAGACCTAACAAGACTCAGAGACGACGTTGAAAACACCTCTATAGTCTGCTTCTGCACTAGATCGAGATAGTGTAGGTTGCCTTTTGGAAGACCAAGACAATAGGTTATCTCCGAGAAAAATGCAATAACCAGACGTGTAGCGTCGGGTGTCAGGACATCCACCCCCGTCAGCATCAGAATAAGCAGTGATACCGGTGAGCGAAAAGTTGTATAGATGTAACCCGAAGTGAAGTGTACCTTGGACGTATCGTAAAATACGTTTGAGGGCATGCATGTGTGCTTCCGTTGGACTGTGCATGTGCAAGCAGATTTGTTGCACGACATAGGATATGTCTAGTCTCGTGAATGTGAGGTACTATAGGGCCCCAGCCAGGCTATGATAGTGAGTCGGGTCTGAATATGAAGGGCCGAAATCAACGATGAGCTTGGAATTGATGTCTATAGGCGTGTGGGATGGTTTGCAAGATGTCATGCCTGCACGGTCAAAGATCTCTTCGGCGTACTTCTTCTGACATAGAAATAGACCACCAGAATAATGCTTCATTTCAGATCAATTCTTTGCTGCAATCGCTTCGATCCACCCCCTTTGATCTTGTAAATCCACTTGCAACCAATGGCTTCTTTCCCTGCAGGCATACCTTAAAATTGGATGTAGTCCATCGTCCAGAAAATCATATGAAGGTGAGGATGCCACTTGAGATGTTGCAAATGGGAATGTTGATTCATCAAAAATGACGTGACGAGAAATAATGATTTTCCCATTTGTCATATCATAACACTTACATTCCCTGTGATTTTGTGGATATCCCAAAAACACACAAGGAGTGGAACGAGCCTGAAGTTTGTTAATTGTGGTGGATGGAAACAAATGATAACACAAACACCCAAAAACCCGTAAATGTGTAAATGATGGGAGACGATGGTACAATATTTGTGTGGGTGACACGTTAGAGAGTAGTTAACTAGGAAGAATATTGGACGAATGCACAAGGAGAGTGCGAATCATATTGTTAATTGTTCGAATCATTCTTTCGGCTTTTTCATTTTGTGGAGATGTATGTGGACAAGAAATACACAAAGACATCCCATTTTGGTGACAAAAATTATTAAATTGGGCATTTATGAATCCCCCCCCCCCATTTCACATTGAAAACATTTAATGGGTTCAGCCCTCCTCAGTATGAGGCCGTTTATTTTTTCAAAATGAGTTTTGATAAAAATACTAAATTATTTCAAAATGGTATAGGTTTGCGATTTATTCCCCAATGGAAATGTCCACAGAAATTTTGAATAATCATCCAAAATAAGAAAATAATATTTATGACCTGCAGAACTCAAAATATGTGATGTCCACAAATCACAATGCAACAGATCAAATGACATAACAGTACTGAAAGTAGAAGATGCAAATGGAAGTTTAACATGTTTACCAACACATGCACGTTTGGCAAACAGAAGAGTCCAAAAGTTTGTTACAAGAAATAAATTTATTCTTCCTAAAATTATCAAAAACTGGTGTTCCCGGGTGTCCTAACCGGTTGTGCCACAAAGTAAGAGAAATGGCTGCAAAAGTAGATGGGTTGGTCATGGAATTATTGGAAACAGTTGTGATGGGATACAACTCCCCCATGCTATTGCATCTCATTAATGACAATCCCGTCTGAAAATCCTTCACAGAAAAACCAAACGGATCAAAATTCACAGAAACATTGTTGACAGTTGTAAAACGTCTCAAAAATATCAAAATTTTAATTAGCTTTGGTGCGTGTAAGACGTTTTTCAATTTTAATGGTGGGTGTGGAGGTGGTAGATGTACCTGACCAATACCCCGAATTGGAATTTCCTGCCCATTGCTGACAATAATATTTTTATTAGTGCTCATATTAAAATAAGACGAGAGATTACCTTGAGATGTCGTCATGTGATACATAACTCCTGTGTCCATATACCACGACTCATTCGGAACATTCAGATTCATAGTGTTCATGGCTTGTTCAATATCCGTGGGAGCATAGCCAATAGATGATGGTGCTTGGGCTGCAAATGCATGTTGGGGACGAGGGCCGAGAACTCCGGACTGGCAGGTTGAAGAAGAAGGTCTGGCCCAATATGATGGTGGGTTCTGGAATTGTGGGGCATCCCACTGTGGGGCCCAGGCCCACGGTGGGTATTGTCCCCACTGATTACCGATGTACTGGGTTGTGGACTTCCACTGGTTGGGCTGCAGTATGCCCGGTTTGGTTTCTACCGGCGGCTGGCTGCCCGCCACCCCTGGCCCGTCCCTTTCCACCATTATTTTTTCCTTTGTTATTATTTTGGTTTAAGCCATGTTTTTATCATTATTGTTTTGGTTTCCGCCGCAACCCAAATCGGAATTTTGTTGTTGAAAATCTGTTGAAAAAGAATTGGTGGAAACGAGGGCGGTTCCGGCGTCGACTGCTCCAGAGGATGCCTATTTGGATTTTCGTGTTTCTTCAAGAATTAACCTCGACCGAGCCTCATAGAATGGAGGCAATGGATTACTCTTTTGAATGAATGTAGCGACTCCATCATATTGTTCCTGCAATCCGGCAATTAGTTGAAGGACTCGTCTTTGATTTGTGACCGACGAACCAACATTGCATAGTTGGTCTGCAAGCACCTTCAACTCCTGACAATAGGCGGAAACGTTGGAGAAGCCATCTAATTTAACATTAGTAAATTGTTGTTCAAGATATACAATCCTAGAAAGTTTGGTGTCTTGAAATATGTTTTGTAAACGTTCCCATGCCTGTGAAGCCGTAGAATTTGGCTCTAGTATGGTATGTAGAAGATCATTTGATATTGTGCCATAAATCCATTGAAGGACTATAGCATCTAACCGGGACCATAGCTTTTTGTCCACAGTAGTGGTGTCCGACGATGACTCGGACGAAATGATATGGTCTATTACCTCATAGGCGCGACAATGAATTTTGAACAATTTCGTCCAAGATGTGTATTGCCATTTTTCCATTTCAAGTGTTATGGAGATAAAGTTCTTGACGTTATTTACTGCAAGAGCAGGATGAAAAGTTTATTTTTCGGCCATAGTTTCTATTAGAACAAACAAGAAATGAGAGAATTTTTTTTGTGATTGGTGGAAATTGGTGGAGAAAACCCTAATGGGTCGGCTAGGGTTGGTAGTAGAAGAGAAAAGAAAATAAATTATGATGTTATTAGGGTATAGCCGACGGAGGGGGGTTATGAGGGTTTTTAGAAAACCTTATTGTTTAAGGGTGTTAGTCGAGAAAACCACAAAGTAAAAAACAAAATTGGTTAAGATTGAGACCCTATGGTTTAATGTTGGCCAAGATAAACCACAAAGAAGGGGGAAAATAGATCGGCTAAGAATAAGAGGAAAAAGTTTTATGGCAAAATATATTTGGCTCTTGATACCATTAGGAAAATTGATTCCTTAAGTATTTCATTCCAATGATAGGAGATATACTACATATAAGTAGATCTGTCCAAAGGTCGGGTCGGGTGACTTTTTTTTTCCTGCTTGCCCGATCCTGACCCTATTTTTTAAAAAAAATTCCGACCCTGGCCCTGACCCTTCGGGGACCCTACTGGTCACGGGTCGACCCTGACCCGTCGAAATTTTTTGGCTAGCCAGGGTCGGGTTAAGTCGAGGAATTTTTTATTTTTTTAGAAAAATTGAATTTTCAAAACTGAAATTGGCATTCACCCCTACATTACCATTAAATTTCGACGTTGAAATGTATTGTATATCGTGAGATCTGACTAAAGAAAAAGAAAATTAGAAACTCATTTGGGGAAAACACACAAATTGATTGGGAAAACGGACGTTTTTCTAAAAATTGGCTGTGCCAAACCGCCTTATGGCTGTTTGACCGGCCCTGTCTCAAAAAAATACGCAAAATAAAAAAAATCGGGTAAAAACGGACATTCGAGCGCAGAGTTATGACCATTTAAAGTTTCACCAATTTACAACTACTTTCTCTCCCTACATTATGCTTTCGTGATATTAACAGAACGACTAATAATATAAATATATAATTAATAATCAACTATCATTTTTATCTTATTTTATGTCGAGCTCAATGTAGATTAGAGCAATACATATATTATAAAAACATGCATTATATCACTTATTAATGACAAAAATATATATAAGTACAAAATAAATATTAATGAAGGAAAAATAATATAAATTATATTAAAAAATATGCGGGTCGGGGTCGTACCGGGTAACATATTCTTACCCTGGTTGGGTCCCCGCTTTTTCGGGTCGAGTGGCTCGCGGGTCAGCTTATAGCTGACACCGGCCCTGATTTTTTCGGGTCGGGTCGGATCGGATCGGGACGGGCGGGTCCCCGACCCGGTGGACAGGTCTATATATAAGTTACCTAAAATATAAGATGTTAATTACTTACAATCATCCTAACTAATTGATTACAATCCTAATTACAATATGTGATGGAGATAATTAGGGATTGTGTACATAGTTATTTAACACTTATCACAACTCACAAGATTTATGCATGAGCATTCTATCGATAATTCCAGTAACAAATTAGAAATGCAGTTTAACAAACTGGAGTATTTTAGAAAAACGAATTACTAATAAAATACAACACGCATGTTCTTCTAAGCTCTACCAAGAGCTTTAATAGAAAAAAATCCATCCCAAGGAGGGAACAGAAGCTGCACATTCCCACACTACTTTGCCATATTCACAAATCTCCATTTAGATGGCAATCTCAATAAGCTTTCACACACGCCAATTCACTTTTACTGTTTAACATCGATATGCCCTTGTAAATTTTTAGTAGGCTTTTAGTGCGTTTTCAAATTATGATTTCATAATTTGATTTTAAATCATATTTGTTTATGTAATTTGGATATAAAAATTTTAATTTTATCTCATGGTTTGAAATCTCAAATCATCCAAAAAGGTGTGATTTGGAATTCTAAATCATGATTTTAATTTTTTTAAATATAAAATTTGACCCGTAAGTTTATATTTTATACAAACAAATTCATAAATTATTAGATATATATCAATTGATCGACTTTATATTATATTGAATATTATTGTCCAATACATAATTTATATATATATAAATGTATGACTATGCTATGACTTAAAAGTGTATAATTTCAAGCCGCGTATAAATTTTGTTATTTACTATGACTTGCTCATTTGGTTGTGTTATTATTGTAGGCTCGCTTAGCCTATCATACTAGTATGCACAATATTGTTTTATAGTCCCATGTCGTTTGATTTATGCTGCTATGTGTATTTTGTTTATCTTATTTACATGTATTAGTTATTGCTTCTTTTTCAGAATTCGCTATCATGGCTAAGTCGTTTTGTTTGTCTTACTTTGCTTGTGCTTTGTCTTGAGCCGAAAGTCTCTCGGAAACAACCGCTCTCCCTACCAAGGTAGAAGTAAGGTCTGCGTACATTCTACCCTCCCAGACCCCACATTATAAGATTTCACTGGGTATGTTGTTGTTGTTGCTCATTTGGTAAAATTGCATAAAAATTAAGAAAATTTTGATAGTTTTCGCAACTTGTGGGGTTTTTATGTCAATGAGCGAAAAATACAACTTAAAAAATTTAAATTGTATGTCCAAACAAAATTTCAACTGGAAATCATATCCAAACAGTTCCTTACACCGCTTGGTATTACAATGAGGGGTATGTATACGGATTCAATCAAACTCAAATCTTTTTGTACAGAATGTAAAAATGTGACTAAAAAATCACTAAAACATTTAAAGATATTAATATATGCCCCAAAATTTTAAGTGTAATGAATTCAAAGTTAAGATAATATTTAAATTCTAAATTCGACCAGAATTAGCACATTAATGTTTGTTCTTGTTTTATCTTCAATACAAAGTTAGTGATATCATGATATGATTACTCTGGCTCTGAAGACTTATAAAACAAGTAAAAATCATACAATAATGAGTCGAACAAAACCAAATATGTCACTCTTCAGACTCAAGAGTAAGATAAAGTTAGTACTACTAGTATTATACTACTAGCTTATTTACAAAATTCGAATTTTCCACCCCATAGTTTAGCAAAAAATATAGTGACGTACTCCTTCAACATGTAAAAGCTCATACGACGACGTTTAGCCTACAGGAAAATGAAGCATTCCATAGAAACAAGTGGATTTTCAATAGACTCGCCGGTCTCCGGCGAGGCTTCTTCTTTGGGCTTTTCCACTCTACTACTACTAATAGTACCATCATTCTCAACGTTTCTCGCCGGCGATTTACCTTCACGCGCCGGTGCCGGAATTCTGTTTCTCACATTCCGACGTGCATCAACCGGTCCACGCGCCGCCGGAGAATTCGACCGCCGAGCTCCATTTTCTCCGGGACCTATTCGGGTCCCATTTGGGGGGCCCACATTGCGCCGTTGTTGCGGCATTCCCCTCCCCTGTACACCCCTTGACGTCGCCGGCGACCTCCTTCTCTCCGGCGACGGTGCCGATCTTCCCCGGAAACTTCTCTCTCTAACTCGGGTGAGATCGCCGGAGTTTTGCCTCTTTCTATGTACCCTAATCGGTGACCTCTGCGTTACTTCCCCGTCTTCTTCTATCTTCTCTGTCGCTGTTGCCGTGGTAGAATAGCTCTCAGTGAAGCTACACATCTCTGAAGGCTCTTCAGACACTTCAGATTTAATCACAGCCGTTGTTTCAAAGTTCATTTCATCTACTAATTTTATTGAGTCGCCCTGGTTAACAACAGCCGCTGATTCAAACCTCATTTCGTTACTGGATTTAATGACAGATGTTGGTTCAAACCTCATTTCATCGCTGGGTTTAACGACAGCCGTTGATTCATTAATCTTGACTTGTGAAAAGTCAGCTATTTTGTCGCTGACTAGTACCTTTGGCAGATGGTGGGGTTTGGGATTAATGGGTGTTTCAGAAAGAACTTCTTTGACGGTTTCTTCCTCCAAAGGAGGAGGTGGCGGTGGATCTCGGCTGTTCATGGCGGAGCTCGGCGGGGAGCTGCGGCGGCGTTTCTTGGAGGAGCTAAAACAGCAGCCCATTTTGGTAGATTAGACACTGATATGAACACTTCAGTGAAAGAAGTTGAATAAAGTCATAGTGGACAGGATATGCCAAATATAGAGGCAAAAAATGGTCCTATTACTTTACCTTTTCAGATTTTACTTTTCCCTCAGATGATACTTTTCTCTATTTGAGTTTTTTCATAAATTCTTGAAATTGGCAAGTGAAGTTTTTTTCATTACTCCCTCAGTAAAGTTTTTTTTTTCTTAAATTTTTATATATCTTTTAAATATTTTAAACTATTAATTATGATGATTTATACTACTTTTTACGTAGTTTTTGAATATATAATTTTTTTAAAAAAAAATTTAAAGATTATTTGTTCAAACACACGATCAAAATTAATAAGTTGAACTTTTGAAAAGCGAAAAGTATCAAATAAATTGGGGCAAAGGGAGTGTTTCAAAATGAAAATACTTTCTCTGTCTCAAATTATTATTATTTTTATTTATTTTAAGTGTTCCTTAAGAAATATTCTCTCTGTATCAATTTATGTGGCAACATTTTTTTTACTATATTTCAAAAAGAATGTCACTTTTCTATATTTAAGAATAATTTAACTTTATGAAATGATTTATGGTCACACAAATCTCTTAACACTTATTTTAGATCACAAATTTAAAAAGTCTTCCTTTATTTTTTAAAATTTATGCCTAGTCAAATGGTGTCACATAAATTGGGGTGGAAATACTAATAATTAGGAGGGTATTTGACTTACTTTAACCTTGTTTAGTTATTGATGTCTAAATTATAATTTATCTCCATTAAATGTTTAGTGTCATCTTTATTAGTGACAAAATTCTATAAGGATTTAGTCTATTTATGCGTTATCTTTATTAGTGACAAAATTCTATCAAGGATAAAATGAAGAAAAAATAACTCATTATGCCTTTTTTAAAGTAATTTTTTTTAAAATAACCATTTTTAATAATCATGATAAATGATTTAACACAGAGGAAGTAGTAGTACTACTACATTAATACTCCATAGATTAGTTAGGACAAAGAGAAGTTGACTAAGCGACTCTTTAATGAAGTCACATTATTCTTGAGCGACTTCATTGTTAGAAGGTTGCTTAGTAATTAAATGATCTAATTAAAGTTAATCAAACGGCTACTAATAAATAATTCTATGATATTATATGCTTCAGAACGTTAGGATTTAGTAGAAACTTCGGGAATTCTTATTCAGTTAAATCGCTAAATTAACGCTTCACTGTTTTTAATACAATTATGATTAAAAAGGTTTGAATTATAAAGAAAATTGTAAACTTTTGATCCTTTGAATTTTGTGGAGGGAGGCAGGGGCCTGGCAATACTTTTTGGCTCATGCTTTGTGCTTTATTTTTGATGTTATGTATGTGGGGCTTGGTTTGAACTTTGAAGGAAGAATTTGAACGGCCAGGAGAAGTTTGTTGTGCTCCAAACGGGGATCAAAGATTTGTTGCATAGTACTCCTCTTCAAATTAGATTTCGTGGTTACTAAAATTAACTTTCTTAAATTATTTATCAGGTTAGAAGTTCAATGCATGACTAATTAGTTCTTCTCCATTTTATTTTTAGTAGAATTTTATTATTAATGAATATGACACATAAATAGAATTAACATTTAATTGAAAGATATTATAATCTAGAAAAATTTATAGAATTAGAGGAACTTCTCTTCTTGAACGAAATGATCAAGGAATACTCGGAAACACATCTCGAATAGTTTGGGATAGGAAGGTAAAATAGGTCAAATACTCCTTCAAATTAATATTTTCTTAAGAGAGGTTTAAAACAAAAAAAACCACAGATAATTTGAAACGAATGGTGCTTTAACATTTCTTTCTTCTTTTTGGTACTTTATTTGTTTAGCAAGATTAGCCTCAAAAGTGTTGAAACAATTAAAAAAAGAAATGTCTGAATTCATTTCACTGTTTCACCATTGGATTCTTGGCTAGTATCAATCATGTAGTAAAAGATCTCTTATGGTATTCGTGAAGCTATTACCTGCCTACCACATGTTTTCCAGCTTTCATTCATTGTATACTTTTAGTTAAAGCAACAAAGGTTAACGTAGGGGTTAATTAAAAATGCACCAAAAAGAGCAAGGTTTAATTAAAAGGTGTAAAAGTAGGTAATCATTGTAGGAAAATTATGAAACTAAGCTCCATTATCGCAAATAAACATTGGTTTTAAGAGTATTGAATGATTAAATTTTTGGACTGGTTTGAATGCTAGATTATGAGGGGTCCCCCAGTTGGGTGATAAATATAGAGCCTAAAATAGAGGTGGTTCATAGACACTGTAGCATACAATTTGATGACCTCAAATGTAATAAAAAGTTTTTCCCATGAGGATTTTTTGTCCCTCTTTTTGGATATTTACTACTACTACAAGGGTCCACAATCCCCATTGTTCACCCCCTAAAGCAATTGTGCTTCTTTTGAATGGCCATTCCAACATTCCATTTTCCATTGACAAATGACAACCTCAAAAATAAAAGTGTAAAACCAAACAATCATTGAAGCGCCAAGAAAAGAAACAAGTGTGTGGAATGCAGAAACGTATACGTTACTAGCAATTACAAATTTCCACATCAACTATGTGCTCACAATAGCCTTGTCGCTAAAACGTCCATAACATGGAAATCAAGTATCTTAAGGAATGACGAGACAATAATGTAGACACAAGCTACCAAATTCAAGGCCTTAGAAACCCTCCTTGCATGAAAAACTTGAGCACCACCGACAAACTTCAACCAAGTAGAACTGTAAAATCGCGCAAAATGAAGCTTTCTGGTGCTTATGTTTGGCAACGTAAAATCAGCATTGTCTACCACTTTGAATGACTCGTGACTAGGGGTGAGCGTATATCGGTTTATATCGATTTTGTATTCGAAAAATATGAACCGAATAAAAATCGGTTTTTTTAAAAAAAAAAACTGCTTCCAACTTTTTTTTTTTAAAATAACCGATATGTTCGGTTTATATCGCCGAATGTATCGGATTATATCAGTTTTTTCTAGTGGGCCGGGTCGGGTCGATGAATTTTTTATTTTTAAAAAAAATTAAATTTTCAAAACTGAAATTGGCATTCACCCTTACATTACCACGAAATTTCGACGTTGAAATGTATTGTATATCGTGAGATCTTGACTAAAGAAAAAGAAAATTAGAACCCGATTTGGGGAAAAACACAAATTGATTGGAAAAACGGGCGTCCGAGCGCAGAGTTATGACCATTTAAAGTTTCACCAATTTACAACTATTTTCGCTCCCTACATTTTATGTCAATGCTTCCGTGATATGTTAATCAAGTTCATGCCGCATTCAACTTCCATAAAAGCTTCATAGATTGGCTTCAATGGCTATGATTTAAGAGATAGTAGTAACCTAAAATAAAAAATAATAATAATTATATATTTAATTAGGTTTTTTCGGTTCGGTTCGTATTCAAAATTTAGAAACCGAACCGAATCACTAAATCCTGATTCGGTTCGGTTTTTCAAAAAATCAATTTTTTTTTTTAAAAAATGAATAAAAACCGAACCAAATAGCCTGTTCGGTTCGATTTTTTCGGTTCTCCGGGTTTTTTGCCCACCCCTACTCGTGACTTCAAGGGCAGTGCAATATTGAAAGAATAATTACATTAAGTTAAATGTACAACTGCATGAGATTATTTAATATAGGGAAAATGGTCAAATTTGACCTCCAACTATCTTTTAAGGAACACATTTGCCTTCCGTTAAACTTTGGGATCAAATATATCATCTCTGTTTGCAAACTTGTTAAATTTGCCCTCATTTGGACGGAAAGTTGACGTGGACGCCACGTAAGATCCACGCCGGCGGACCCAATAATGTAACCCAACTCGTAACCCGTTACGGGTTACTTTAAATAGTTTATGACCCGGTCGAATCAGTCCCAAACTTCAACCCTAAAAAAATGATTTGTGTTCTTCCGGTGCAAATCCCTTGCTAATCATGTTTAGGGTATCAAATTTCTTCACTTTCTTTGCTAATCGATAGTGCTAGCTTCTTATTCTATCTGTAGTGTTCGAATTTGTTCAAATTTCGACGACTTTGCTGACGATTTGTGTGTGTTCGTTCGGGTCGTATGTGTTCCATTTTGTTGTGTTTTTTGTTTCGATTTCACGCTGTCTTCAAGTTTCGTTTAATAGAACAATTTTGTTCGATTTCACATTGTCTTCTTAGTTTTGTATCGATTTTGTGTTCAGTAAGTAAGAAATGTCTCAAGTGAGTTGTTCTTCACAAATGAGGTGCAATTGGGGTATGACTGCGAATCAATTTACTTCGACGACTACTTTCAATCCTGGAAGAAAATTTTTCAAATGCCCCAAGCCTAAGGTAAGTAATATTTATGTAATTCTTCAATTTACTTCAATGACTATTGCTTCGTGTTGGGTCATTTCTTGGACTGATTTTGTTTTTGATTCTTTCTTCATTTTTTGTTCACAGAGAAGTTCTTGTGGATATTGGCAATAGGAGGATAAAGAATACTCTGAAAGTTTTGTCGCCGAATTAATGTCGTCATTGGATGCGCTTAAGAATGAAATAGCAGATTTGAAGAATGAAAGAGATACGTTGAAGGAAGAAATAGTTGCGTTGAAAGGGTATAAATCAAGCTGAAATGAACAAAGTTTTGAAGATGCGCGTTTTTATAATGATTTCATGGACGTTATTTGTTGGATTCGTTGCGGCGTCGATTATGAAATGAATATGTATTTATAGCTGCGTAAGGAAGTTTAATGTGTTGTTTATGAATTAGTAGTAGTAGCTATGAATGAAATTCATGTTTGTACCCCACTGTGCCATTAAATCCGGTGCTTAGCTCACGATTTATGTTATGACATTTTGCCTTCTGCTGCTGATATGAATGGTTTTTATGGGCGTTACCTGTGAATGGTTTTTTTTTGCTTGGTACTGCTGAAATTTAATTAACTCAACAATGAAGCCATTCATTGGTACTGCTGAATGGTACTGCTGATTTTGAAGCCATATTTGTGTCCATGACTTGTCTATTAAGGATTAACATAAGTGCCTGAATATAGCGACAACCCAAAATAAAATTGAGTCTTTTTCAGGTTAGAACCAATTTTCTGGTTCTTTCACTGTTGTACCGGCATGATGAATTGATGATTATCATCCTGTGTTTTTTTCACATTGGAGGCAAAATAGTGAAACTATTACTATATATTAATATTCACAATCATGATGATACTAATCATGAGAACCAGCAACTTAATTAATGCCTCTGTTTCTGCATGTCAAAGACAGCCGAATCTATGTTCATAAACAGAAAATCAGGAAAGCAAAAATGTTAGTTTAATGCTATTATATACAAACACTACTAGTTGGACAAATTCACCCAACTAAATATTTATCAAAAGACAAATCAAAGGTGTTAATTAGTATTGTTACATCAGTAAATTCATCTTCACAAAAAAATACTTTACTAATCATAAGTCTTCATCTTCATCATGTTTGAGACTTCTCATTCCCCTTCCTTGTCTTCATCTTCTCTCTTGTCACCCTCAGCTCATTCCCCTTCCTTGTCTTCATCTTCTCTCTTGTCACCCTCAGCTTATTCCCTATAAAAGAAGCCTTGTTTGGTGGTTGATAAGGCATGTTGTTTGGCTGACTCATTCCAGTAGAATCACCAACAAATGAGATTCTTCTTGTTGGTGTAGCTAATGTTTGCTTCATCCTTTCAAGTATTCTAGTATTAGCTTCAGAAAATGACATTGGCCTTAGTGATGGGTCTGGTTCTAGCACAGTTGTGGTGGTGCTGCTGCTACCCTTAAACCTCTTCACAACAGCTTGTTTCCCTTTACTTTTCTGAAATCAAAAATTAAATTTGCATATGTTACAGTTCTGAAAAATCAAATTAAAATTGCTACAAATACTTATGTTTAAAGTGTTACCTTAGCACACCCCCTTGCATTGTGTCCACTTTGATGGCATGTAGAACATGTTATAAGTTTTCCTTTCCTTGAAGCAGATCATTCACCTTGTCTTTTCAAGTTTTCATTCCTCACCCTTCCTTTCTTAACTTTGGGTCGACCTACCATCTTACACATTTCTGGTGGTTCCATATCACAACTCTTTTCATATTTCCAGAATTTTGATTCAACTAGTTGAAGTTTGTGTAAGTAGACTGACAAGTAGGTTGCCTTATTATAATAGGGGTGAAAGGCTCCCTCCGCTGGACTATATTTCCTTGAAGCAGACCATTCACCTGGACTATATTTCGATTTTTTGAAATTTTGGACAAAAATCTGGACTATAATAAAAAATATTTTACCTTTTGCATATCAGACATGAAGGTGATTCCTTGGCCTTGCTGAAGGTTCAATGACTTCTTGAGTAATCCTAGAAACCAATTCCAAGTGACTTTGTTTTCTTTAGAGACTACTGCCCAGGCTAGTGGATAAAAATGATTCATGGAATCCTGACCAACAGCCACCAACAGTTTCCCTTTAGCATTTCCTTTCAAGAATGTGTCATCCAATCCTATGAAAGGTCTTAGCCCACTACTAAATCCATTCTTCATTGCATTAAAACATATATACATTCTTAGGAACTTTCTTATCCCTTTTTCAAGTGCATCCCTAGATATGTTGATTACAACATCACTTCCAGGGTTGTTATTCCTCAATTCATTGGCATAACTCTCTAACTTATTGTACGCATCATTGTAACTACCACTAAGTTCTTCTAAAATCATCCTCTTGGCCCTCTTACACTTTTCATGACTAACATTAACATTAAAGGCTACTTTCAGTTCTGCCCTCATCTCTTTTACCTTCACTTTTGGATCATTTTGTAGCTTCTTTTGGAAGTAATAAGCTATTGTATTAAAATCTGCTCTTTTGCATTCAAAGGCTGGTTGACAGTTGTGTTCATTGACCAATGTTTTAACTGAAATCCCAAGTCCTTTCTTACATTTACAGATGGAACACTTAAAAGGACAATCCTCAACACACTTGTACCTACCCTAGATTTGTCACTTTTCAACAGTACTAACCCTTTATTTTCAGCCAAGGCATAAAGGTTCATAAACATTCTAGCTTCAAGGGTATCTTTGAAAGACATTCCAGGATAAATTGTTATGAAATGCTCTAACTTAAGTGTAACCACTCTTTTATTTTGAAGTCTAATAAGCTCTAATTCTTCAACATCAAAATCATCATCACTAAAATCATTAGAAGAAGAGTTTAATGCTTCATTGGCACTGTCACAGTCTGTGCCAGCCTCAACATCAATAGAATAAGACTCAGAATGGTGTACAATGTTAGTCACATCTATACCTAATTCAAATTCATCTACAACAAATAAATTAATCACACAAAAATCATCACTCACAAGATATAATAATGTCCTAATCCCTGTATCAAATTTCATCTCATAATATTTCCCCGATGGACCGGTCGCTACAAGTTGTTGAACCCCCAATGAAACCTAAATTCTTAAATTGATCTACCAAGTCTGAAAAGCATAGGTCAGAGTCATACCCTTTCCATGTGTGCACAAATTTTCTTGAATAGACCAACTTTGGAATTTTAATCCACTCTCGACCATAGTGAAAATTCACAACAAGTCTTACCATGACTATGATCTGCAAAACAGACAAAAAACAATAAAAATTTATTGTTTGCAAAATAGACAACAAACAAAAACACTAATGATTTGATTAAAGTTAAGTACATAAACAATAAATTTAATGTAGGGCAAACAGGTAACAACACTTGAGTACATAAATAAATGTTAAATGAACAAAGGAATAAGTCAACAAAGAAGGTAAAAGAAGAAAAAGAAACTTCACATTAAACACCTAAGAAACAGTCAAAGGAAAACTTATTTTAGTCAACAATAAACAAACAGGATCAAATGGGGACCACATAATAAAACCTTCCCAATAAAGAAATGCACACAGACTGGTTTTCAAGACAAAACAATAAAAAAATAACTTTAATCACAGTGAGTGTCCCACTATAATAGACCAACTGCATATTCAATTCGGATTTTATACATCCAAGGTGTTTCTTTCAACATAAAAAACAATCAACGTGCACATGTATTTCAACAACCAAACCTAATACCACTTTTCCCAACCCTAAACTAACAATATACATACAGAATGATGGCAGAAGTTAAGAACACTACATAAAACCATGAACACAAAATCGATACAAACAAAGTTGGTAATAGAATAAGAAGACAACGTGTAATCGAACAAAGCTGTTCTATTAAACGAAACTTGAAGACAACGTGTAATCGAACAAAGCTGTTCTATTAAACGAAACTTGAAGACAACGTGAAATCGAAACACAAAACACAACAAAATGGAACACATACGACCCGAACGAACACACAAAAATCGTCGGCAAAGTAGTCGAAATTTGAACAAATTCGAACACCACATATAGAATAAGAAGCTAGCACTATCGATTAGCAAATAAAGTGAAGAAATTTCGTGCCCTAAACACGATTAGCAAAGGGATTTGCACCGGGAGAACACACATCGATTTTTAGGGTTGAAGTTTGGGATCGATTTGGGACTGATTTGATCGGGTCATAAACTATTTAAAGTAACTCGTAACGGGTTACAAGTTAAGGGTTGGGTTAAATTTATTGGGTCCGCCGACGTGGATCCAATGTGGCATCCAAGTGGATCTTACGTGGCGTCCACATCAACTTTCCATCCAAATGAGGGCAAATTTGACAAGTTTGCAAACGGGGAGGGTATATTTGATCTCAAAGTTTAACGGAGGGCAAATATGTTCCTTGAGAGATAGTTGGAGAGAAAATTTGACCCTTTAACCTTTAATATAAGGGCAGCTTACACAAGGCAAATGTTAAAGCCCATCAGAGTGAATACGTAGAGGAATCATGGCCAACAGGAAACAAGAGTCAAAAGGCTAATCTCAAAAAAGGTTGTGTGAACATCAAGTTTGTGGTGCACAATGCAATATATCATCTCAAGACCTGAAGTTACGATGAAGATGCTGCACAATCAGATTCTATCATTGATTTAATATAGTATTCCCCGGCCTTGTATGATGACCTAACCATGGGCCCAGAAGCCACATATCGAAATCCCTGCAGAATCACAGGCAGTTATTAACAATACCCAAAAAAAATTGGTGCTGCATTTGATATAAAAATATAATAGGAAGCAATATTTCGAGCTTCAAGTTCAATCATGTCGTAATACAATAAATTAGTTCCATTTACACCTTGCTAGATGAAGCTGAGTGAATTTAGGCAAACAAAATGCAGAAATAAGAAAATTAACCAATCTATGGTATATTTTGAGCAAGAAGGTCAGAGACGTAATTCTCAGATTATCCGTTATCTGTGAGACTACTTTAAGTAGTTGAAACTCAGAATTGACTCGATTAGCGAATGAGTTGTTTTAAATCAAAGACATGATAAGACTTGAACAATCGTAATTCTTTGTTTTTTTCTTCAAAATAACACATATGGTAATTTTTAAACGAGATATTAGTTCATACTTGCACCAAAATGACATCAAATAAACAATTTGAGCTAAGAAAAACTATGAACTATAACAGAATGTAAAAACCTAACATAACTTTGTGTTGCCCCAAATTGCAGATTCTCACCATAACTCGGTAAGTAAATCGAAGACTAAGTGTCAAAAAAATTCTCACAAGTATTGTGGGGAAAGGGCGGGGAGGTGGTAATACCTTACTCCCTTGCAACTTATTAGTGTTCCGCTGTTCCTAGACAGTTGTTAAATTTAATGAAGTTTAAAAAGAAACTTTCATCAGCATTACGAAAGCAATTCCATATGGAGATAAAGTTGTATCAAGGTTCCTCGCAAACACTTAACAAAAATGAAGAATGTTTCCAGAAAGCAAAACTACACCAAAGCAGACACCCTAAAATCACAAAATATCATAGGATCAACCCAAAACCAAAGCAAAGAGGTATTCCTGTTTGGTGAGCTACTTATCCCAAAAAAAGAATCCTGTTCGCTGGGTTCCAACACCATGCAACCATATGTTGCCATTATCATATCCCCTGGTATCCTCAAACCTCATTAGCCACATCTGTCTTCCTTCCAGCTTTGCCCTTATCTGCCCTCTCCTCGTGCTTTTCTGCTACCATCACTGAACATTCACAACTAACCATTGGAGCTCTTTCTGCATTGTCACCAACAATGCGACAGATCCCAATAAGTTACCCAAAATTCAAATTTATCTTCTAAACACATCCCAAGAAATCCCCTTCAACCCAGATTGGCAGGACTTTTTAATGGGGTAATGTCCCACAATAACCCAAAGAAATGATATTTATCAGGAACAAAAAACTAAAAACAAAAAAGGAACTCAACATAACCATATTGTTTACCGTGGGTCTAATCGAGTTAACATAATCTCATCGGCTTTGATGCGTCATCCTACTAGCTAAAATAATTAGGACTTCACACATTAAATAAATAGCAATGATCTGGCAAAGATCAGACCTTTTGACTCATAAAAATCTTCCAAAGTCACGAGGCAAACATAGTACCTCACTCAATGAATAAAGAATTCCATTCACAGCCAAAGCCGTGAACCCCTCACCGGTGCGAGTACCGAGTGGCCATAATGTGCCTCCTTGGAGGAGGGAAAAATCACAGCACGATCCCCAAATTTTCATAACTCATATCAGTCCCACCCAATTCCAATTATCTGGTCTTAGAAGGAAAAATCCATTCTTTTATCTTCCTTTGCATCCCAGCTGCGCAGAAGCTATGATATCTACCGGCAGGTCACTTGTGGTTTTGCCTTACATGCACACTTGTAGAAGACCAACTAATCCACCACAGCTTTTAACTTAAAGATACAACTTCCAAATACATTCCATCCCTTCTGATAATTTAATAACCAAGAAAATAAGAATATCCTTCTTCCATAACTTGGAAGACAACAACTCAACATAGTTGGAGCTGAACATCTAAGGTAAAGGTAAAAGGAGCAAAGATGCTCAACTTCTTTATTGATATTAGAGAATTAAATGGACTCACAGAGATATCTCATGCTATGCTGTTTGAAAAAAAAGGTTTCATTGTTGCTTGGACCAGTATGAGGCTCTAAATGAAAGAGGTTCTCAAAATTAACCTCATTTTTGCTTATAGCGTCCCTCTTCTTTTATTTACTTTTTATGCTTAACTACAACACCCTTCCTCCCTTTCTCATAAAAGAAAACCACAATAACTGCAGATTGCTCCCTATACACAATTGCAAATAAGCTGTTGAATATTAAAATGAAATAGAAAGAGTGTGATAATAGCAGAACAGTTGTAGTAATCAGCTGGATAACATATCTAAAGAAAGAAAACAAAAGGACTTCGAGGATTAGCCACTAGTCAATATTGTACAACAAATGGCAAACAAATCAATTACGATGATGCTCCTTTGGCCTTCACCTAATTTATTTGTCCCACTTTCTAATCAAAGTTGAACCTTTTCCATTGTAGCAAACTTACTATTTCAAACCTCAAAACAGATTAAACATTGAGATATATATGTTCTTTAGTCGCGATATGATATCTTCATCACAAGTAATATACTATATTAACCACTCAGGAACAAGATATGCAGGAAGACATTATTAGTTAGATAATAAAAAGGAAGGAGGAATAAACAAACCATTTGCATGCCGAGAACTTGATAATTCTCAAAGGCTTCGGGAGTTATGTATTCAGAAACAGGCATGCGACGCTTTGATGGTCTCATGTACTGACCAAATGTCATCACGTCAACACCTGCCGCACGCACTTTTTCCATTGTTTTAACAACTTGTTCGGGAGTTTCCCCACAGCCCAACATTATTGAAGTCTTTGTCAATGTACTGGCAGGGGCATAATCCTTGGCCATCTTCAGAACGTCCATCGACTGCTTGAAGTTAGCACGACGATCTCGTACTACACTCTGAAGCTCTTCAACGGTTTCAATGTTATGAGCAAGAACATCTAATCCAGATTTTGCAACTTTTTCTACACACCCAGGGTCTCCTAAAAAATCTGGGGCTGCAGGATGCAATCGGATAATATCATGACCTTTTGTTTGACCATTTAGATAGATGCATAAATAGGCTGATGTGGTACAAATTCAAATGTCAATTGCCATTCACTATTTCTTTTCTTTGATTAAAACTTTCAGAAAGAAGGTAAATATGGTCAAGACTGAGAATAGCACTTGGATAAAGGTAACCATCACACTTATTGCCAAAATCCCTGTTTGAGCAACCAGGATACCAACTTAACTAAGGCTCCAAATAACCCATCTAGGTATTGCTCAACTGATGGAGAAAAGGGAAGAAAAGGGACACAAATTAAACATCTATAATTTGTATGTATATAGTTAGTTATATAATGGAAGGAGAAGCACAAATGCTATCTATAAACAAGATCCTTTTTTAGCTATAGGACTTCGAAAAAATCTTGTCACCACCAGCTTTTCTCATATCAAAATAATTTTTTCCACTCAAACAGAACATGTAATACCCCTTTTCCTTTCTATTTTTTTTTATAAATTAGTTGCTTCACATTTTCCCAGTAAAACATTTTTCAATAACTTCTGCGACAGTTAAAAGGGCGTTAGACCGCTTATAGAATTTCGGGAAAGGTACAACAAGGAAGTAATACCTTTAATCATATCTCACAAATAGAATATCTAGATTCTCAAAAGAATCAGACCAAAATAAATATGTGAGGTTCATACTCCAGAAAGAGTCATTATTTCAACTAGTTGAGCTCAGTTGGAATTAATTTGTCATGGATACAATAAAAGGATAAATGCTACCAGATGAAGATTCAGCTACTCATACACCAAGGTCCACTAAAAATGCTGAAGATAATCAAATCAAAGCAAATCCAATTGATGGCACAGGGAGGGGAAAGAGGGGGATAGGGAGAAAGAACCAAAGAGGATGAAGTACAAGAACGGAAGAACATGTATGGATGACAACAAGTTGCACTTCTTATTAAGACTCTACATGCGCAATGATTAGTCGGTTGCTGCAGCAATAAAATAAGGAACACCACGTATTTGTGCAAGACAGATCGTTGCGACTTATCAACCTAATTGCAGTAACTTCATTGAACCTTTTGTAGACTGTCTTACATATCAGATCAAGCACAAAGGTAAAAGAGTAAACAAAGTCTGAAGCCATATAAATGAAGTTTTTTTTGGGGTTCTGGTCTAGGTAGAAAGTTCACAAGGTACTTAAAAAAGGAGCACTTACTAAGTGCTTCTATGAGCATATGTGGCTTCAATGCCTTCAACTTCTGCACTGTCTCGGTGAAATGACCACTTCCTTGATCAGGTAAATCATCACGGTCAACACTGGTAATCACAATGTAATCTAATCCCCATGAGGCAATGGCCTCAGCCACATTGGCAGGTTCATTTGGGTCAGGAGGAGCTGGAGTGCGTGATGTCTTCACATTGCAGAATCTGAAATTTCAAAGGACAGATTCAGTAAACAATCATCCACATGGATCATAAGTCTTGTTTATCCGTGTCTATAGCAATCTAAACCCAATCTACTTAAAAAAAAATCTCCTCTAACCTTCTCAATAACCACAGTGAACATACACTAAAACAGGTTGGCTGAGAGAGAGCAACAGGGAGATAAGCAAAGAAAAAAAATTCTTGTTTCTCATCCCCTTTCTTACAGAATCCACTACACTTCTAACAATATGGCCGTGAAAGTCCAAATTAGCTTTCTATCCGTTATTGTTGTTATACCTTCAGTTCTTCACAACTATCTACTACCATATTATTTTGGCATGTCAATTCAGTTCCAATTTTCCATCATCAGCTACTTTGCATTTGTCTTAAATACAGAAGTATCTAGGACGCTACGGAACAGTTTACGCCTTACTGAGGATATGACCCTAGATAGAAAGGTGTAGAGGTCGAGAATTAGGTTAGAAGGTTAGTAGGTAGCTAAATGATTTCCGTATTAGTAGTATTAGGTAGGAATAGCGTAGTTTCTTTTTCTCAATGTGTATTACTGTACGTTACCGCATTTGCTTTTTATCTTACTATTTTATTGTCATATTTTTTCTTGATACCATGCTATTTGTTATCACATCCTGTCTTTTCTTTCGAGCCGGGGGTCTACCAGAAACAACTTCTCTGCCTCACAAAGGTAGGAATAAGGTCTGTGTACATACTATTCACCCCAGACCCCACTTGTGGGACTATACTGGGTATGTTGTTGTTGTTGTATATTAACAAATATATCCAGTTCAGTTCCTTTCTCGCCACAGAAACATAAACGAAGTGGCAAAGAGATAAATACAATCATGCTTTCGTGTTCATTTAACGTTTCCTTACCCTCACCTCACCCAAATAAATGTTTTCCCTTTGATCTAAGTATCACGAGAAAAATATTGTATTTTTTAATGATCTTACTTTTCTACAATAAGGAAAAAAACAATCTTTTTCCTTAGCACATAAACGCCACCATGTACCTCAAAAATCCAAATGAATATCAATCAATCCATATTAACTCAATACCCATAGTAATTAGAATCAGCAATAAACCGAAATGTATAGACAAAATTTAATATAAATAAATGTACATGACCTGCAACCTCTGGTACAAGTATCACCCAAAATCATAATAGTAGCCGTTTCACCACCAGACCAACACTCTCCCAAATTAGGGCATTTCGCTTCTTCACAAACCGTATCAAGTTTCCATTCCCTCAATTTCTTCTTAGGCGTGTATTGCACCGAGATTTTAAAAGATTATTTATATATAAATAAGTTTAGTGAACTTTAAAAAATTTACCACAAAATTTATAAAGATTTCAAATAGATGTTTTACTTTCATTCGAAAAAGTAAAAGGAAGATCAACTATTTTAAAATGGCCCCACACACGCACGCAACACAGGGAGAGAGTTGGACAAGTAACACATTTGGAAACCTCTATCCAGATTCCAGTGTAGTTATACTGAATCACTTTAGAAAAGAACATGAAGGCAAAGCAATCAATCTATAAGTAAAGGGTTTTTGAAAGACCAATGATGAAACAAAATCCTGTAATGAATTTGAAGGTGTTTTCATATAAAGAGCTTAGTGCTGCAACAAAGTATCGGAAAAAGGAATGATCCGTCGGGGTCAGGATTGCTATCTCATAATGGATCAGATTGTACCAATATCAATCCCTTTTCTTCTATTTATTCCTCTCAATTTTCCTATTTTATTATGCCGAGATCCTCTCTCCGGGATTCTCAGAGAAGCTGGGTCATGGTGGTTTGGTAATTGTGTTCCTAGGGGAACTATCGAATTCTTTCACTCGTGGCTGTGAAGAGACTTGAAGAAAAATTTAATTGTTTTATAGGGTTTGATATTTATATTTCTCATTAAAAAGTCACCTAAAATTCATTGAGAAAAAAAAATTCGAAATTCGTAAGTTTTTAATATAAAAAACTTTTTGTTATTTGTTTAAAATACTGTTTGAATACCACTAGAATGGGACATCCTTTTTAAAAAATCTTATTTAAAAACCTTAATTGAATACATAAGATTTATTTATCTCAAAATAGACTTTTAAAATCCTAATTGAATATCAGTGTATATTTCTCTCCGCTTCTTCTCGGAGGTTAATGATATCGGTTGGGAAGACCTTCCAGGATTTGAGGAGGAGTGATGACGTGGCAGTGAAAGAAGAGAATAATTGAGGTTTATGTACACCCTATAATATATGCATATATAAACATGATTAAAGATATAATTATCCTAATTAAACTAATTTTTTAATTAATTATCTTCAAGTCTCATAGTAAATCTGTTTTTTTAGGACTTCTCTTTCCCCTTCTAACTTTTTAAAACCTTTTACAGTAATAGAAGGGGGGATGCTCAAAATTGATGTTCTTGCAATTTTTTCATGACTAAAATTATACCCAAATCATTTTTATTTCTGAATTTATTAAATTCTATTTTTGTTTTACTGGTATATCTCAGTGATAAGAATTTTAAATCTATCTTATAAATGATTTTGTAAATTTAACCGTGCAATGGATTTCGGATAAGAAATTATAATAGTACTAAGCTAAAAAATGTCAAAGGTATTTTTGTAAATAAGTAATTCTTTTAGAAATTACGCAATGCATTAATACATCAAATCAAATAGTGAATAAATACACCCTATTAATATTATTCTTATACACTCTATCAGGGATCATTTGGTTGGCGGTAAGCGGTATAAGAAAGGATAAAATGGGATTAGATTTTTTGATTAATTTATATCATGTTTGATTTAAGTTATTAAATAGTCTCAGAATCCAGGATTATATTATCCCATTTTTTAAGTGGGATATCTCCGGGGATAATATTATTTAATGATCATCTTATCCCTGAACCCATTTCATCTATACCTTTGTTGGTTGTTTCTGCACTTTTGGATTCAGTTTTTTTATCTTCTGCATTTGTTTTTGCATTTTTCTACATAGTTTCTGATTTTTTTGCATAATTTTTTGCACTGTTTTTTGCATTTTTCTGCGTAGTTTATGCACAGTTTTTGCATGTTCTTGTATTATGCTTCTTTTTTCTTTTTCTTTTTTTTGCATTTTTCTGTACAGTTTCTGCCCTTTTTGCTTCATTTATTATTTTTCTGCTTTTGTTTTTCATTTTTCTGCATTTCTGGATAGTTTCTGCTCTCTTCTTGCATTTTTTTGCATAACTTTTGCATTTCTTATGCACAATTCTTGCATTTTTTACTGATTGAATTGATTTATGTGTGCAGTAACCATTTAACTTAAGAATGTGTGATTTTTTGTTTGTGACTTAAATGGAGTTTAATTCTCATGCTTGAATTGTTGGGTATTTTTTCTCTATGGTACTTTATAAAGCAGTACGGGAAGTATATTACTATTACAAGTATTCGAAAGGATAAACAAATAATCAATAATTCAACTAGTAATCTGAAATTACAATATAATCACACAACTGAAATTACAATTTTGTTGAAGACGGAAAAATGGAAACTGGTTTTGCTGAGTCGAGTGTGGCACTCTGTCCTTAAGACAATATTGCCCCGTATGTATCCTTTATACGTCCTAGATAATTTGTCTCCCAAGATAAAACAGCAATGGAACACTTGAGCAAAGGAAACTCAAGAGCTACCATGAAGAATATTGAGTAACGAAATGATGCCTTGGAAGTTGTAGGAAGAAGAAAAGTTTCTGCTTGTGTAAGCTTCTGAATTTCGTGTATATTATATGTGTGTTCTTGGTGCTCAACAATGGTGTAAGGGGGTGTTTATATAGGTGATGGAGGGTGGCGCCTCCATAATAGCCAAATAATGGCCATTATGGAGGTAGTAAAGTCACCAACATAAATGGTGAAAGACCAACGGATTTGGTCATTATAGGAGGAGTAATTCAGCCAAAATAAATGGTGAATTGAGAGCTTGACGCCGCTTTGACCGTCGAAATTCCAACTTTCAAAACTTGAGGACCAAATGTACATCTTGAAATTCAGAGACCAAATCAGACATCTGAAAGAATTCTGGTCCAAACTTACGGAAAAGTTCTCGCCCAAAGATAATATCGAAGGCCCTGACCACCGAGGACCCGGAACTTCGGAATCGGGCCGGACGGCGAGGCGGCCAGTGGCGTGGTCTTTCCTTGAACCGGCACATCTAGGTCCTCCCTCCTTTAAACACATGGGATACCCCTTGGGGTCCCAAACCCAAACCAATTTCGAGTCTTATATACACAACAATTCTTTCTTCCTCTACCGATGAGGGAGAATTGAACACCATACCACACTTTCCATGCTTCAAACACCTTACTTCGTGGACCAATATCTCTTTCATTTCTCAATGAAATTTGACGATTCTTGGCCCTACGGTTATCTACGTACTTAGTAGATCATGCATGTGTGAAGAACCGGATTCTCCAACATACGTAACACTAGTGTTTAAGCCGTTAAAGTTGGTCGGTCGCAACTCCCGCCAAAGGCAAATTTCCAACATGAATATATATATATAATAGTGAATGTTACATTGCAAATATAATTTACTTATATTTAAGCTATTGAAATATTCAGGTTAAAATTGAAAACAAAAGGTTGATCCAACTTCAAACCAAACACATGTTTTGGATTATATATATATCCCACATTTAATTTAATGAACCAAACAAAAAACTATTTCACTTTTAAAGTTGTATTTAAGTACATTCATGCATATTTTTAAAAAAAATATTATTTACAAAAAGTGTAACCAAACACAACTCTATATTCAACTCCAACTCTATAAATTTTAAATAAAATGAAAATATTTGAAATCTATGGTCAAACGCCTACTAAGAAAAATATTTACTGTAATAATTACTAATTAAAAGAGTAATTTGATTAGGTTATCATTTGCTTCTGATCTACGTCAATTAAGACGTACTCTATCGAAAAGATTTCTTAAATTTTTAAGATCAGTTATTACTTATTAGATAAAAATAAATTTGAAAAACAAATATCTTCTTAGTTTTTCTATAAATCACTTAATATACGACTATTATTTATGATATACACAACATCATTTATAAAATATTTAATGGTTAGCTATAATTTAAAAGAACGACAAAGCACCTACTGATACTGATACTTCTTCTTCTCCTCCTCCTTCACCTTTTCTTCTTAACTCCAAATATTTTTAACTTCATGACAATTCAATCAAGAATAGTTCAAATTTCAAGATATTTTCGAACTTCATTGTTCAAAGTTTTAGGACATGTTTTCATATTTGATTGGACATAACCAGTTCAATCAAGAGCAGTGAGGCTGAAGCAAGAAGCCCAAACAATTTGCCTTCTATATACTCTTATCACGTGGGCCGAAGTGCTGGTCCGTTTAGAGCCCCCAAAAATAACAAATCATGTTTAAACAAGCTTTGAGAGATTATTATTGTGTATTCTGATAGTGTGCATTGTAGAGGATCTATCGAAAATAATTTCTCCAAATCACAAAGATAGAGGTAAAGACAGTGTACATTTTACAATTTTCAAACTCTACTTATGAAATTTCACTGCGTATTATTGTTGTATTATGATAGTATGTGTTATCCCTTTAAGTGAGCTTATCAAGAATAAATCTAATTTAATTGAATCAATAAATCTTATTAAACTAAAAGAAATATAGTTTAATAAGAACAGGAAATTAATTCAAGCTTACAGTCTTATGTGTTTAGTTAAATGAGAATAGGAAATTATCTTTTTTTTTTAGAAGAATGCTTATTTCAATCAACAATCAAACATTATATATCGATGTCAAAATCTATATAAAAGTATGACTAAAATGATAAAACACTATCTTCATAAGTGTGCTCTATAATTCGCCTTGTATGAGTATCATATGTCACTTATTAGTGTATACTCAAACATGAGAAAATAATCCAAGCAGTAATTTCTCTTCATAAGACAATTTAATATATATTTTCATCCATACACAAACTCACACTACAAATAGAACCTTAAGAAAACAAGAGTACGTGTTTCGTGAGTCGATTGGTTATGGATCGGATTCAATTCTCACTTGCCCTCTTCATTTCTCCTCTCATAAGTCATATCTAGCCACCTACTCATGATATGAATAATAATAAATTAAAATTAATAACTAAATATAAATGTTTGCCTAGTAATTAGTGGCGGACCATCCTTATTCAACGCATGTCAATTGATACTTTTTTGTTGGTAATAGGTTTATAATAAATTTTCTTAACTTCTTCATATATTTATTTTTTATATTTTAATTTTTTTTAATAAAAATTATAACCCCATCATTCCTAAGAACCTTCCAATATTCTATTCACGAGATGCAAGGTGCCGCTTTTTTTTTTCTTCCCTTCCAATAAGAGTTATCCGTATAAGAAAAAAAGAAACATAAAAATAAAATGAGAATAATGTGGATATATAATTTTTAGCACATTCAATGGATTTTGCTTCGTTTCTAATAGAGATTGGTGATTTCGTAATCAAATTGACTACGATTGGACTAAAAGTTCGAACAATTGACATGAAAACACTAACATAATGGTTTTATTAATGACAAATAAACCATATAGCGAAATAAGAAAACTAGAAGAAATTGACAAGGGTTATTTTTTAGGATCTTATCCAATTGGCAAAAGGAAAAACATAAAACTTTTCAAGATGGCGACTGAAGTATGGACTTGGAGGTGCAAATGTCATCTAACAAACTTATTTGCTTCAATGGTTAAGGTGGGATATTTTCGTATTAAATTTATATTTTATGTGATTGAAGTTATAAAATTTACTTCAGAATAAATTTATATTTTTAATTGAATAAAGTATAAATTTAGTCCTAGATATTTTACTTTATTCCAAATTATGTGTTATTTTATTCCACCTACCAGGTGAGATAAATTAATCGAAAAATATAATTTTAAGACTATAATCCCGGAATAACTTAGTTCGCGAACCGAACGATCCCTTAAGAGTGTGGCCGGTGCGAACGAAAAGATTTTTTATGAGAAATAGTTTTCTAGATTATGTTTTCTTTAAAATAGGTTTTTTCTTATTTATTTTTTTATATTTGATAAATAAATAGAAAATATTATCTCAAGATCATCTATATACAATTTATACAAATACTATAAGGGTGGAGGTGGGATGGGAGGGCATAGGAGGGGGTGATGGGTGCGAGGGCGGTCGGAGGGTTGGGTGGATATTGGGATCGGTTAGAAACAATTAATGTAAAATGTCATTTATGAAACTTATTTTCCTACTTCTACGAGGATACTCATTATTTCCTAGAAAAAATGTTTTAACCAAAGATAAAACTACTGAAAACATTACCAACACCCCTAAGTTAATATTATGTTTATTCATGTTAAAAAAAGTGTATAAATATTTCTTGTTATTGTTATTTAAATTTAGTGAATTTTAACTACACTTCAAGATGTGCTTTCTACAATTTTTGCATTTTACACTATATTTTATTGTTTCTTAATATCATAATATTAATGGCTAAATAGATAATTATGCAAATTAAATTCCGAAAATGATCAAATTAATATTCTATAAGCGGAAAGTCTCAAAATGGAGGATAGGGCGTTTAGTTTTCTTCGTTGGATTAGAAATCATAAATCCTCTTTCCCTCACTTTGTTCAGTTGTGTTATTGCATGCTTAAGAATTTGCCTTGAGGTTGACAATTAAACGGGATTATCTATTTTATGTATTTGATTTAATTATTTAATGAATGAATGTGAATACATGCAAAAAGTTTTTAAAATTTAAATTGAAAATGTCTAATTACAACAAATTATTAAAAATTAAGGTGTTCAATTAAAGTAAGACTTAATTCAAAATGTCTAAATGAAATATCTTAACAAGTTCAAGAAACTTGTTATTTATTAACCCTTATTTTTTCTGCGTTGTTAAGTTTATACTTATATTTATCACATGAAAAGTGACTAAAAAGGCTCCACTACGTTTGTCACATGCTCACACTTAAGATTTGCTCATTGGTTGCAAAGAGAATCCCAACAACTACTTAAAGACTAAGCAACTAACCATGTTTCATTTGGATAGAACGTGACTTTTAATTACTAGTACTAGTATCATTAAATATGTGTTCACTCATTTTCAAGGGTATTGTTAATCTCTTTTCTATTTAATTCTTTTTTTTCTCTGATTGATAAATGCGCCCCTTTCTTTTGAATTAGAGCTCGTTTAAGTTAGCTATTTAAAAGTAGTTGATAAACATTAAATGCTTAAAAATATTTTTAGGTGTTGAAATTGTTTTTGTAGATAATTTATTTATTCGGATAAAAGTGTTAGAATCTGATAATAAGCATTTAGCATGTTTGAGAAAGATGTGTTGGAAATTTGCCTTTGGCGGGAGTTGCGACCGACCAACTTTAACGGCTTAAACACTAGTGTAACGTATGTTGGAGAATCCGGTTCTTCACACATGCATGACCTACTAAGTACGTAGATAATCGTAGGGCCAAGAATCGTCAAATTTCATTGAGAAATGAAAGAGATATTGGTTCACGAAGTAAGGTGTTTGAAGCATGGAAAGTGTGGTATTGTGTGTAATTCTCCCTCATCGGTAGAGGAAGAAAGAATTGTTGTGTATATAAGACTCGAAATTGGTTTGGGGTTTGGGACCCCAAGGGGTATCCCATGTGTTTAAAGGAGGGAGGACCTAGATGTGCTTGTCAAGGAAAGACCACACGCGCCGCCGCCGCCCGTTCAGGTTAGTGTCACGGGTCACGGGATATTATCTTTTTGGGCGAGAAAACTTTGCGGAAATACGATTTGGTCCCTGAGTTTCAATCGAAATTTCGGTCAAAAGCAATGCCAAGCACTCAATTGACCATTTATTTTGGTGAATTACTCCTCTATAATGGCCAAAACAGTTGGTCTTTCTCCCATTTATGTTGGTGACTTTACTACCTCCATAATGGCCATTATTTGGCTATTATGGAGGCGATTCAGCGATGTGACCCTCCCTCTCCTATATAAACACCCCATTACACCATTGTTGAGCACTAAGACATATGCACGAAAATACATAAAGAGATGCAGACAAAGCGATTGCGAAAATACACAACCAAAAGCAGTTTCTTCCTACACCTTCCAAGGCATCATTTAGTTACTCAATATTCTTCACGGTAGCTCTTGAGTTTCCTTTGCTCAAGTGTTCCATTCTTTGTTTTATCTTGGGAGACAAATTGTCCAGGACGTATAAAGGATACATACGGGAAAATATTGTCTTAAGGACAGAGTGCCACACTCGACTCAGCAAAAACAATTTCAATTTTTCCATCTTCTACAAAACTGGAATTTCCAGTTTTCGTGTGTAACGATTGTAATTTCAGATTCCATGTTGAATTATTGAAATCTTTATTTATCCTTTCGAATACTTGTAATAGTTAAATACTTCCCGTACTGCTTTATAAAGTACCATAGAGCAAAAATACCCAACAAGATGTTGATAAACAATTTTTAATTAAAATGACTCAAATAGCCTTGATGCTATTTAATGAAATATAAATTTAATATTTTTACATAAAAAATTATGAATGAAGAAAATATAATAGAGAGTTAATTAAAAGTTATTTGTAAAAGAGTATTTTGGATATTACAATTAGAGATATGACAAAAACAATCGTAAAATGCTTGGTCAAATCAAAAGTGTTTATAAGCTGTAAAATCATAAGT
Organism: Anisodus acutangulus; assembly: GCA_029783415.1. Lineage (NCBI taxonomy): Eukaryota > Viridiplantae > Streptophyta > Magnoliopsida > Solanales > Solanaceae > Anisodus > Anisodus acutangulus. The sequence continues at coordinate 27,140,945 of CM056491.1, forward strand.
TTGGGTGACTAGCTTGCCCTAACTTATAATTTTTTATTGATTTTAACTTATAAACGTGCTTCGTGCTTACGAAATGCGTAAATAAATCAAAAGATATTTATAAACTTAGTCAAACACTCTCGCTTGTCCCTTTTAATAATTACTAGAATTATATTACAAACTGCATAGCTGAATGCACTATTTAAGTTTTAAAGAAGGCTGGGAAGGAACATATTACTCATAGTTGAATAATTGCATCAAAATAAAGGGGATGAAAATAGTATCTAACCAAATGAATTAGTACTTGTTCATCTTTTTTACTTTCCTTTTTTCTTCATAAGTTATATGCCTCATTAGGAAGGAAGTAGAGTTAATGTTGACTGGCTACTAAAGTAAGGAGCTAAGCTTCTTTAAATGAATATTTGCATAGTTTCAAGGAAAAAAGAAATCCATCTCTCTACTTTCCCCCAAATAAAAGGAAACAAAAGAGAGAGTATGGAAGGCAATAAATTATATTACATAAATAGAAATACTTAACTCACTTATCTTGGTTTGCTAAGTTTGAGTATATTGAATTGAACTGACCTACGTATTCTTCTCATGGTTTCTCTCATCAACAATCTCCAGAATAATTTAAGGAGGAAGAAAGATTCGAACAAGTTAACAAAGACTCAACCACTTCGGATTCTACGAGGACAATCAAAAGTATTTTTTTAAAAACTACTTTTCAAAAATAAACTAATTTTAAAAGTTTGATCAAATAGTCTATTAATATTGACCTGCTACTAAAGTAAAGAGTTACTAACAGTAAAGAGTTAAGCTTCTTTGCTCCAAAAGGTGGAATCTCCCACCCCAGGAGCCCCCACACCCCGGTCCGACAGGTCTGTGAAGGAGGTAAATCATGGTGACTCAATTGATTTCAAAGGTTAGACCCGACTGCAGCACAAGGCCCTCCTTTATTTCAAGAAGAAACCCCCACACTGCCGCTGACGGGATTCGATCCTTGGTCTTTGCTCCAAATATCCCCCTTGAAACCAATTGAGCTGCCCAAGCGGACGAGTTAAGCTTCTTTAAGTGAACATTTGCATAGTTCAAGGGAAAAAGATCCATCACTCTACTTTTCCCCAAATAAAAGGAACAAAAGAGAGAAGGCAATAAATTATATTACATAAATGGAAATATGTACTTAACTCACTCATCTTGGTTTGCTTTACTTTTGTGGCCAAAGTTTGAGTAGATTGAACTGGCCTACATATTAAGAACTACTCGTAATATATAAAAAGAATATTTCAAAAGCATAGGAACATTATTAACACCCTCTTACACATCCACCTTACCCCCACAACACACCCAACACATCCAGTTAAATCCCACAACGTAGGGCCTGAGGAGGGTAGAGTGTACGCGGACCTTACATCTATCTTGGTAGGTAGAGCGGTTGTTTTCGAAAAAACACTCGGCTCAAGACAAAGCATAAGCACACGCAAAGCAAGAGAAGCAAAACAAGAGAAATGGTCAGACTTGGACACGAAATTTAAAGTAGTATGAAAATGATGGTAATAAAAGCGAATAAGTCATGATAACGCGTTTTGAAAAAGAATGCATTGTTGCTTCATTAATCAACCAAACTTTACCTTTAATTATCTCAAATTTTCAGAGAAGCTAGGAGTACTGTAGTTCATACTGCAAATCTCCCTCACTAGAAAAATAAAAATTAGTGATGGATAGATTCTATAATTAATTAGTGAAATTCGTTGCTAATTCTGTTTAGCGATGAATTAGCATTAGATTATTAAAAAATAATGATAGCTACGAGATATTTAGACACATTACTCAAAGATTATCAATTATTCAGCAATTAGATTATGAACAACAAAAATATCCTTTGAAAATGTTAAAAGTTATAAAATTATTGTACAAAAAAAGAGGAGAGCTTTTTCTTTAGTCATTATCAAGATATCAAGATGACATCTAAAGGCAACTTTTGAAAATCACCATCCAAAACAAAGCCTCAATCTCTTCCCTGTAGAACTCTTCATGTTTTCAAGTAATTAATCAATAAGAAAATCATCATTATCGATCAGTAAGTTGTTTTCAAGTAAAAGTACCATAGTTTTATCTTAGAATTGCAATTTATTCTAGTTCTATGCTTAAAAAGTATCTATTTTTTTTTAAAAAAAGTGTAAACTTCGTATTAACTACCGTTTACAGATTCCAGAGTATTTAAACAAAAAAGTTGTGAATATTCACAAGGGAGTGAACAATTGGATAATAAACTATTTGCGTAAAAGACATCTATTATACATGAAAGGGTTCTCACATATGCAATATATCTACTGTGTTAACTCCAAAGGGAGACACATTTTGAGGTTTAATTAAGATAACCAAGTTATCCATTTCTCATATTCAGATAATGCTGCAAATTAAAGAACCTATATTAATGAATGGAATAAAGAATTATTCTTGTGTCTTAAAGGTAAACTTGGCCCAAAATTAGGAAATCAAATTCTAAGATGCTTTGACAAAAAAGTGTAAGAAATAGATTCCCCACAAAAGGATTATTGTGTCACAATACGTTATAATTTGTTTATAACACAAAAATAATTCTCTATCTCACCGTTAAAAAGTGGAGCCAAAATTAAGTACAGTAGCTTTTTTAAAAGTCGCTTTTTTCGCCTCTTACAAAATATATAAAACAGGCTTCATTAGTAATGGCAGAATATGCTCTGAAATATACATATATCCTCTTGATATTTGATTCTCGTCAAGTCATACCCAATGAACCAGTGATAATGTTGTGTCAGGACCTGTCCATGACTCGGGTCAGGTGGTTTTTTTTTCCTGCTTGTCCGATTCTGGCCTGATCCTGGCCCGACTTTGATCCTGTTTTATTTTTAATTTTTAAACCCTGGCCTTAACCCTCCGGGGACCCTACGGGTCACGGGTCGGTCCTGACCCGCTCTACAAAACAAAATTACAACAAACAGTAATTAAAAATTCTACTCAATTCGTTATCCGATATAATTTGTCACCAATTAAAAATTACAACAAACAAAAACATAAAATCATTAAAAATTACACCAAAAAGAACTGAAGCAGATTTCACGATAAAATTACAAACCAACATCCCGAAGTTAATACAAATTCTGCAAGCATCTCCTATTTCTCTCTATCTATGGTATAAGTTCGAATTTAAAAAAAAAAAAAACAAAGAAGGAAAATTTCATCACATGCAAAAGGGTCAAGACATTATCCCCACAAAAGCAAACGTTTCAAACTTTAACCAATAAGAAAATTCCAAAAGGGGCTCAAAGAATAAGTTTATCGCATGATAATTTTCATGGGAAAGTTAGCTATTTTTATTTGTTACACATGAAATTAGCAAAGAAGAGCAGCAATTTAAACAACAGAATATCATCAAATGCAAAAGGATCATGACAGAAACCTCAAGAATTGAAAAAGTTTCAAACTTGAAGCAAAGATCAGTAATTTTTCTAAATTAAGTTCCAACAATCTTTTTCCATAAAATTTTGCAAGAGAAAAAAAACTGGTTTGAGTACAAAGATTCACCCTTTTCACGTTTTAACTGAATATCTAGTGTTCTTTTTAATTGAAGCTCACAAGCAGAAACCAGATGCAGAAACCATGCTTAGCATTGTAGAAGAAAAGAAAAAAAGGGAGAAAAATGGCGTAGAAGAAGCTATTGCAATGACCTGGTTGCTAAGAAGGAATGAAAACTTACTTGTGGAGCGGCAGAATGAAGTGGAGAGGAGGCGCCGGATTGGTTGCTAAGGATTGAAGCGGATTGAAGAAATGAAGAGGCTGATGTGGCTGAAGGGTTAAGTCACGCGGGTTCGGGTCGGGTCTGGCTGGGTCAGACGGGTAATAAATTCTGACCCTGGCCCGACCCTACATATGAACGGGTCCCCGCTTTTCGGGTTAGGTAGCTCACGGGTCAGATATTTACTGACCCTGGCCCTGGTTTTTCCGGATTGGGTCGGGCCGGATCGGGCTGGTCCCCGACCCTATGGACATGTCTAGTTGTGTCTTCTTCGCAATTTTCATATTTGATTGATTAGAATACTTTAAATAAAAATTAGAAAATGATTGTACCCAAATGCGAGGGGCTTTAAAAGTGGATGTGATCGGCCTAAGAGGAGAAGGGAGGCAACTTAGGATTCTAAGAAAAATATTTTATTTCTTTTTTTATATAGGCCTTTGTATAAGATAGATTTTTCATTCTTTCCCCCAAATCTATAAAAGAAAGAAGTTCTCTCTTTTTCCAGCCTTCTCTTTATTTTGAAGGCATATGATGTGTTTTCACTTTCAGATGGATTTTCCTGATAGGGAGGAGATAAAACAAGTTTCATAAGTGATCTTTCATATTAATCGTCTATGCGCCGCCCTTAACACTCCACTCCCGTACCCCCGCAACCCTATCCTCCCCGCACACATGCCCCGACCCTGCACCCCCACCCATCTCTCAAATTAAACCTCCTAAGTCCTACCCCCACTCCAGCACCCCCAACCCCTCTCACACCCACACATGGCCACACCCAATTCACCCCACTCCCACTTTATCCTCTACTGGTATGGTATTTGTCTAAATTACATATAAATATTTTTGAAATAATCTTTTTAATTTATTTACCGAATATTCAAAAATAAATAAGAAAATAATTTATTTTTTCAGAAAAATATTAACATTTTCCTTCATTACCAAACACACCCTTTATCTCTTTCCCCCTCCCCCTTCCTTTAACCTTTTCATTTCTCGTTAGAATATGAATCATGTTGACTGCAGACTTAAAGGTTAAGATTCTTCTTAACTTAATATATTTTGCATAGTTGAAGGAGAAAAAAGAAGCCCTTTAGTCTCTACTTTCCACAAATAAAAGGGGAAAAGGAAAAGGGAGGGAAGGCCGTTAATTGGTTTATTAATTCTGTTCAGACATAGATATGCTTAACTACCTTAATTTTCATATTATCAATAATTATATTCCTTTTCGTCAAAAAAGTTTGATTATATTGAAAAGAAATATATAGAAAGACAAGTAAAAGTTGAGAACGTTTGAAAAGTATAGCCGCATAAGCAATTTGCTCGATCGACCAAACCAAACTTCATCTTTAATCACTTAAAATTTTGTTTTAAAATTGTTAGTACTGTAGTTTAGTCAGCAAATTTCAATGCTTCATCATCATATCTTTTTTAAAAGACTTATCTTTTCAACTTTAATTTGTTTAGTCAGTCTTTCTAATCTATTCAACAAGAGTATGTATTTGCAATCAAAGAATTCAAGTGCTAAGAGGAACAGATAGTCTTCACGTATGCCACATCTTATCATCTTGAGATTATACTGAAATTTTCAATTAAAAGAACTTTAAAACGAACAAGTTTGAGAAGATTATACTGCAATAAACCATATGTTTGTTTGTATTTGAACACTAGTAAAAAGAAATTATTCTTGTACTTTGCTTGAAGTTTTGTCACAAGTATAAAAATTAGTGCAGATATCTCACATTACTGTACATGATTTTCAAAATACGTGGGATTATATGGTATTCTGCATGACCAAATATTTATCGTATGCGATACCTAATTTTTGCCTATGGGGTGAAACACGTTATTCTATCTGTTCTAAGCGTAGCATCTGCGGAATAGTAAAGAACAATAAAGCAAGGACACAATAAGTTTTACGTGGAAACCACCCGACTCACAAGGGTAGAAAAAATCACGACCTACACCTCTGTAGGATTTAACTCAAACTCCACTACAAAGTGAGTCTATGCAAATTCAATTTACAAACTTTGTAACCTAGGCACTATAAACTTTAATTCCTATTTTACTAATATCCCTAGACTAGTAAGCCCACTCCAAGTTGATCCCCAACTTGAAGTTGAATTTGACTAACTGTTTATACATAATAGTATGCTTCTAAGAAAGCGGATAAAGGTACAACTCGATGGTCAATCCTAATACACAAAACTAGACTCAAGAACTGTAAACATAAACTCTGTAACACAACTTCTTTAATTTATTTCGTCGTATTAGGTCGCACTGATGAAATCAGAACTCTCTCAAATATGCTTGACAAGGTTTGCTCAATATTCTCATTTTCTCTCTTTGTGAGTGCGTAACTTTCTTCACGACAAGACTTGAATATTTATAACTTTTGTCTTCAACAAGTCGCCTGACCCAAACCCTGCATGATACAGCTGTAACACTCCATAAATCTGAGTTAGGTGTAAATGTGTTAAATGGGTATTAATATGACCTTTTAGGTAAATGAAGTCCTAACAAGATGATTTTGGGTGGAAATAGTTGAGTTAAGATCAAGGCAAATAGTGAAGTTCACAAGATTCGATAGAATTGACTAAGTTTACGGTATGTCTGACTTCCAGCCTATTTATGTGTAAATCCTTTGAGAATTAGAGAAACCTTAAAGCATGCAAGTTGTATGCTTTGAAATACCTTTCCAAACATATAAGGTGGAGCTCAAACGGACGTGTGAGTAAAACGTTATAACCAATTTACTGAAAGGACGCAAAATAGTCCGCTGGACCGATATGCCTCACAGATGGCATATGCGACGCATTTTGACCCAAATTTTTCATGTATTTTGTTTGGATATGCGATGGGAAATGCTCTATCATATGGGATATGTGACACAAACCCTGGGAGGACCAGACCCACCTATAAAAAACCCAAGAATGTATTTTTTTCTTAAGTCTTTCATCCCACTTTGTTTTGGATGTCTTTTTGAGAGAAAATATACCTAAAGCTTCCCTAAAACACCTAAGGTAAATTTTTGATCAATCCCCATCATTATTACATCAATCTAACATCAAAATAACCTTAGTTCATCTCTCCAAATCATAGATTCTTAAAAATCGAAGAAAGATAAATTGAATGAGACTTTGAGAAATCTCTTAAAGCTATGTTCTTTGATATTTACTAAGGTTATTGAGGGAATTTAGACTAGTGTAGAATATTCGAAACAATGAGAATCCATGGGATGATTCACGGGAATTCAAAAACACATTCCTTTAGATATGAAAACTCTAGTTCTTTGCTAATGAGGGGTAAGATGGGCGGAATTAGATTAAAGTTATAATGTTTATCATTCTTATCAGTTGTACAGTGATTATTGAACATGGAGGAATATGTTTTCTAGCTTTTAGCGGGAATCAAGGTATGTGTCTTTTGAAAATCTTCTTTTGAAGTATGTCTCTTTTTAAAGTTCTTTTTGACTATAAGGATGATTTGTATGTTACTTTTTGAACATAATTTTCAACCTTTAAAATAGCTTCTTGGGAAGGTTTCATGTGCGTGAGGGCCAATCCCTCATGGAACCTTAGGGGTATCATACTATATATATGTATTCGTGATTTTTCCTATTAAAGGATTGTTGAAATGATTGTTGAAACTGATATATAAAGCTTTAGACTTGGAACATGATTTATCCCTATAAGGAATGTTTTAAACTTGATTTTAAAAGCTTGGATATTTCATGTGTTTTGCCCTATGAATGAGCTTTGTTGAAGTTGGAACATATCTAATGACTTAAACATGATTTATAAACCTATTAATGACTTGATGTATCCCTACTAATGGGATGATAAACATAAATCATAATGAACTAATTGACTTCCATGCGTGATTTGAGATTCAGCTTCTATGCTATGATTGTTATTTGGCTATTATGCCATGACTTCTATAGTTTGTGTTTGGCCTAGCTACTTGGGAGGAAGGGTAGTCACTATGGATCCTAGTGGGGTTAGCCTTGCCATTTGGAAGGAAGAGTGGCTATCGAGGGTTCATAACCCTGGTGTGGTATTAGCCTAGCCATTCGGGAGGAAGATTGGCCATCGAGAGTTCATAATCCCGGTGTGGTATTAGCCTATCCATTCGGGAGGAAGAGTGACCATTGAGGGTTCATAACCCTGGTGAGGTATTTGCCTAGCTATTCAGGAGGAAGAGTAGTCATTGGGGTCAATAATCTCTGATGTGATGCTTCTATGCAGTTGAGAGAAACTTAAATGTTCATCCCTTCATTATATTGATTTGGGCATGTATTGACATATGTTATACTTTGGTTGCTTGTGAGTGTCTTGTTGGTGATCTTGAATTCATGATTGAAAAGACTTAAATGTGATAAACGACATAATAAGTTGAAGTTGATTTATTTCTTCCTAAATGATTTTCATTGATGGTTTTATTAAGTTGATAATTTATTCTATATCTGAATTTCAAATTTCTTTAATTGACATGTCTTACCGATCCTTTTTATATTATTTTATTATATTAACTATTATCTCGGAGACACTCACTGAGTACCCAGTACTCAGGCATAACATTGTTGTTTTTTATGATGTATCAGTAACAAAGAAGAGCAGGTTTGTGATACACCTACGACTTAGGAGAACTTGCTATTTTTGAGACTATTTGGTTAGCCCACATGATTTTTCATGGGGCACCATCCTATCCTTATTTATTAGTATTAGTTTTCAGGTTGCATCCTGAAGTTAGACTGTTTCCTTTTATCATCTTAGAGGCTCAATTAATAGATGTTGTTTTGTGGGTATTTGGTTGGGGTCGTTATTTGACTCTCATAGGCATTGCTACGTTTTGACATTTATTTATTATAGACTTCCGTTGATTTGATTTCATAAATTTTGACCATGACTTTTACTTAGTATTTATAGCTTATTTGAAATTATTAATAAATTACTAAGTAGGGACTTGATAGTATTAATTCATAAGGTGCTTCCGGTGTTGTTCATAGCATCGGATGCCTGTTACATCCTGGGTCAGGTTTGGGGTATGACAAGTTTGGTATCAGAGCTCTAGGTTTAGAGATGTGTCCTAGGGTTGTCTGTGGAGCTGTGTCTAGTAGAGTCCTCTCCATGCAAACTGCCCACCTATATGGATGTATGACTACAAGGAAATTTTGGTGTTTCTTACTATTCTTGATTCTAGATTGTGCTATAGAGCTTGAACTTCTCTTTAGGATCGTTCTAACATATTGATACCCGTGCCTCACAGAAAGAACTTTAACTCGTATTGCAGCTTCTAACCTAGTGAGCAATGGTGATATGAGGTGCACTTTGGTTGTGCTATTTAATTTGATTGATGGTACAAAGTCGCTTGGAATTCTGTTGTAGGTGTTGGTGGTGATTGTAAGGTGTGGTCGTTGATGTTTTGAGACATGTATTCTTACTATTTGTTCTCTTGATGTGTATTCGTTGATCGATATGGTTCAGGATATTTCTTATGTGACTCAATACTTTGCCCTTGATTTTGGCGGGGAGCCCAAATAATTGTTAAAACCTTTCATCAGTGAATACCCCTACTAGTGTTCCCGTTATTCCTTCTAGAGCATATAATGACCGTGTAGTTGTAGTTAAGGGTCATAAGACTACTGTTGATTTGCTTAAATTAGAAATTATGGGTTTTGATGTGGTTGTGGGGGTAGAATGGTTGTCCAGGTGTTATGAAACTCTGGATTGTCAATCAAAATGGCTTGAATTTTTTGATGAACTCGTTATACAGTGGAGGAATGACATTATAAACATTGAGGTAGACTTATTTCGTATCATAAGACTCACCAAATGAACTCGAAGAGGTGTATTTACCATCTAGTTGTTGTCAATGATATTCAGGCCATAATACCTCAACGTATTCCATATCCCAGGTAGGTATTGAACCTTATGGTTATTAAATTCTCGTGATAGTATAGACAAACGTTGGGAATCACATATTTCGTGCTTAGGCTTGTTTAGTAAAGTTGTGAGGGTTCCGGTGAGGACCATGTGATTGATGTCAGGGTGTTAATAGAGTGTTATTATATGGTAGTTCGCAATACAATATGACTCTAGTGAAAATTTTGAAGACTTGAGGTTTAGTGAAAACCTTAGGCCATAACTCTCATTCGAGGACGAATGATCCTGAGAGGGGGATAATGTAATACTCCGTAAATTTGGGTTAGGTGTAAATATGTTAGATGGGTATTAATATGACCTTTTAGGTAAATGAAGTCCTAACAAGATGAGTTTGGGTGGAAATAGTTGAGTTAAGATCAAGGCGAATAGTGAAGTGCACAAGATTCGATAGAATCGACTAAGTTTACGGTATATCTGACTTCCAGCCTATTTACGCATAAATACTTTGACAATTAGAGCAACCTTAAATCATTAAACTTGTAGCCCTTTGAAATACTTTTCCAATGATATAAGGTGGAGCGCAAATGGAGATGTGAGTAAAGAGTTATGACCAATTCACTGAAAGGACACAAAGCAGTCCGCTGGACCGAAATGCCTCGCAGATGGCATATGCTACGCATTTTACCCAAAATTTTCATGTATTCTGTTTGAATATGCTATGGGAAATGCTCTATAATATGGGATATGTGACGCAAACCCTAGGGAGGACCATACCCACCTATAAAATCCCCCAGAACGTGATTTTGGCTTAAGCCATTCATCCCACTACGTTTTGGATGACTTTTTGAGAGAAAACAAACCTAAAGCTTCCCCAAAACACCTAAGGTAAGTTCTTGATCAATATCCATAATTATTACATCAATGTAACATCAAATTAACCTTAGTTCATCTCTCCAAATCATAGATTCTTGAAAACCAAAGAAAGAGAAATTGAAGGAGACTTATGGAAATCTCTTAAAGGTATGTTATTTGACATTTACTAAGGTCATTGAGGGGATTTAGACTAGTGTAGAATATTCGAAACAATGAAAATCCATGGGATGATTCACTAGAATTCAAGAACACATTTCTTTAGACATGAAAACCCTAGTTCTTCGCTAATGGGGGTAAAATTGGTGGAATTAGATTAAAGTTCTAATATTTATCATTCTTATCAGTTGTAGAGTGATTATTGAATGTGGAGAAATACATTTTCTAGCTTTTAGCGGGAATCAAGGTATGTCTCTTTTGAAAACCTTCTTCTGAAGTATGTCTCTTTTTAAAATTATTTTTGACTATAAATATGATTTGTATGTATCTTTTCGAACATACTTTTTCAACCTTTAAAATGGTTACTTGGGAAGATTTCATGTGCATGAGGGACAAGCCCTCATGGAACCTTAAGGGTATCATACTATGTATATGTATTCATGATTTTTCGTATCAAAGGATTATTGAAAGGATTGTCGAAACTGATATATAAAGCTTTGGACTTGGAACATGATTTATCCCTATAAGATACGTTTTAAACTTAATTTCAAAAGGTTGGATATTTCATGTGTTTTGCCCTATGAACGGGCTTTGTTAAAGTTGGAACATATCTAATGACTTGAACATGGTTTCTAAACCTATTAATGACTTGATGTGTCCCTACTAATGGGATGATGAATATAATTTATAATGAACTAATTGACTTCCATGCCATGATTTGAGATTCAGGTTCTATGCTCTGATTTTGATTTGGCTATTATGCCATGATTTCTATAGTTTGTGTTTCGTAGTCACTATGGATCCTAGTGGGGTTAGCCTTGCCATTTGGGAGGAAGAGTGTCCATCGAGGGTTCATAATGTTACATCTCGTAGTTTTGAGTCCCGATGTGACGTCAGTGGATGCCGAGGTCTCGAGAAGCTGTACGACTTTATAAAAGGATAATGAAGGTTTACGACTTGTTGGCCGGAGTTCTGGAGTGTTTGGAAGTCAAACGGATCGAAGAGCACATATTTCGACAAAATTAGAAAAATTGGATAGTTTGACAACAGAGGTGACAGACTGTCAAAGTGCCAACCCAGATCGTCAAAATTCCTGCTGATTTAAGATTCTCATGAGACAGATTAACAGTCAGGATCAACGGACCATCGATCATTCGACGGACCATCAATCCCGTTGTCAAAGTACCGCAATGGAAATATTTTGATGGGTTATAAATGAGTCCTCATGATTTGGGGCTCATTTGTTCATCAAAACCAATCCATAAATTCTCTCTATACGTTCCCCAACATAGGATATCACCCCAAGACCAAATCCAAGCCGAATTACGCAAGATTTACGTGATAAACCCTGTGGTTATCGTGAGAATTATTGTCTCATTGAAGGATCAATTTTGGAAACCCTTGGATGATAAAGTAGTTGCTATTTTAGAGGGATTTTGATATGTAAAGGTAAATTCTATCCTCCTCTAACTAGTTCTATGATTAATTGACGATTTGAAGCAAGCTATGAAAGGATTTTCGTAATCGAAACTCGTAAACATATGAAATTATTGTGACATGATTTGGGGTTGTTTTGTATGAACTGAATTAATAGGTTAACTAATTATTTATGTTGTGGAGCTAAGAAAAGTACGATTAAAGGAGGATGGAGCAAACTTATATAAATATCCCTCGTAAAGAAGTCTAAGAACTCTATATGCGTAAGGTTGTCGATAAAGTGCCTAAGTGAAGTTCTCTATAAAAATTTGGATTCGATATTGATATCGACCTTTTTATTTGATATAGATAACCATCCATATGGAGTGCGAGGATGTGTAAGGCAATTGTAGCATCAAGAACAAGGTATGTAATGGCTATCCCTTCTTTCAATTGGCATGACTCAACAGAAAGCGTATTTGTCTAGCAGAGTTAGTAAACATAATTGTCATAGGTATTATACTCTTTTAGTTGAAGTTAGCTTTACTATCGGTTGTAGGTATATAGTTGGATTGAGAATGCGAGTTGCTCTTAAGTTCCATAATCTTCTATTTGATCCATTGCTCAAGTTTATACTTATAGTTGAAGTAGATGACTCGGCTCATTGGTAGGTGTGTCATTAAGCAGAATCTACTCTAAACCATTAGATCTCTACTAGGCATCTAACATATGAGGTGACCATAAGGCATTTGGAATCGTTAGTGTTTTCCATAAAATAAGAATTGGGTTTTATACTTGTTCGTTACATAGTTCCTATGTTGGTTGATTATTAGAAAGATCGCCCTAATTGTACACCTAGGTGCTTGGTTGGAGATTCGAGGGGCAAGATAGTCATAGTTACATCAATTGTAGTTAATTGTGCGCTTTATAACATGTTCGTAGCAAAGAGTAGGTGCAGCAACCTGTAAGGAGTGATGTTGCTTGTGTTTTGAAATTTTAATAGTAAGCAATAGTTGTTGGTAGTGATAAAAGTCGAGGACCTGTAAGGATACAATCTAAATGCTAGTTGATAGTTGCCCTCGTCCGTTACACTTGCATCCAAGCCAAATACATATGCCTTTATATAGTTGTCTGCAGTTATAGCAGTAGTAGTTGCTACCCCTCTAGTTGGATGCTCGCGTATTTGGTTGAACTTACAAGGTAAATGAATCCTTAGTTGCATAATTGAAAGGTAATTGTCGGTAAGAATCTAATCTAGATATTTGTTAATAGTTTGACGTGTTGAATTGGACCCATTCTAGTTTAGTAAACTTTCATTAGAAGTTATGCCACTTGATGTGCCAGTATACAAGAGTTTTGGAGTTATTAGTCATTTTTCTAAAGTGGAATTCCTCAGAGGTCGGGTGTAGTAGACACCGGGTTACGTACTTGCTAGTTGTATAGTTTCCCCTGTCAGTTGCACTTGTTTCTCAACTTTTCTAGTTGAAGATCTATGCACTTGTGTAGTTGTAAATGTTTGTTGCCTTAGTAGTTGTTACTCCTCTGGTTGGAAGCTGGTGTACTTGGTTAAACTCCAAGGATAAGCGAATCTTTAATTGCATTTCTTAAAGGTAACTATGGATAACAGGTTGTGTCTTCTCAGAAGGGGAATTGTAGTTAAGAGAGTTGATGTATAAAGAACTTAGTTGAGTTGTGTGATATTATTCATCAGCCCTCGCGGCCTATTTTCCAGCTTGCGCTTATTTGCTAGCCATCGAGGCTTATTTGACGGCCACTGAGGCCTATTTGACGGTCTCATGACCTATTTGTCACCCTAAGTAGAACATATTTGCGAGACAAAGATCGACTAAATAAGTAGACAATACTTAGGCATGTTGTGATATGTTCACTGGTATAATTGATAAGCATTCTAGCAGAGTGTCACCTACAGGTAAGCGACAATTCTCCTATACTTGTTTTACTTTAAGTTCCAGTGTTTATAATTTGTTTAATCCACCTTACTTACTTGGTGCATTAGTGTTTATAATTTGTTTAATCCACCTTACTTACTTGGTGCATTATTCGTACTGACGTCCCTTTTACCGGGGGCACTACATGTCATGCTGCATGTCCAGGTTCGCAAGTGGAATATTTGTGGGTAGATGCTCCAGTTGATCATCAGAGTTTTGGTGAGCTTCACTTTCTCCCAGAGTAGCTGAGTTGAATCATTTGTGGTATAGTTGTACATACTAGTTAGGTAGGCTGGGGCCCTGTCCCGACCAAATTATTTTGTCAAACACTCTTAGAGGTTTTTGTAGACAAATGGACACATGTGGTCAGTAGTGTTATGTGATGTTGGCTTAAACAGTTGAGGCCTCGTAGGCCCACGTATCTATATACTTGTTTTGAGCCCTTCTATTTGCAAGTAATTGAACGTAGTAAACTACTTGTATTGTCGAGTACGCTACTTGTATAGAGGTGGCATTAGGTGACCATCCACCCCACCAAGGTTGGGATGTGACATATAACCCCGGTGTAGTATTAGCGTAGCCATTCGGGAGAAAGAGTGGTCATCAAGGGTTCATAACCCCGGTGTGATATTTGCCTAGCTATTCGGGAGAAAGAGTAGCCATTGGGGTCAATAATCCCCGATGTGGTGCTTCTATGCAGTTGAGGGAAACTTAAATGTTCATCTCTTCGTTATACTGATTTAGGATTGTATTGGCATGTGTTGTACTTTGGTTGCTTGTGAGTGGCTTATTGATGATCTTGAATTCATGATTGAAAAGACTTAAATGTGATAAATGACATAATGAGTTGAAGTTGATTTATTTCTTCCTAAATGATTTTCCTTGATGGTTTTATTAAGTTGATGATTTATTCTATCTCTGAATTTCAAATTGCTTTAATTGACATTGTCTTACCGATCCTTCTTATATTATTTTTTTATATTAACTATTATCCAAGAGACACTGACTGAGTACCCAGTACTCAGGCATACCATTGTTGTTTTTTATGGTGTGTCAGGTAACGAAGAAGAGCAGGTTCGTGATACACCTACGACTTAGGAGAACTTGCTGCTTTCGAGACTATGCTATGAGCCCACATGATTTTTCGTAGGGTACCATCCTATCCTTATTTTATTAGTATTAGTTTTCAGGTTGCATCCTGAAGTGAGACTATTTTATTTTATCATCTTAGAGGCTCCATGGGTAGATGTTGTTTTGTGGATATTTGGTTGAGGTCGTTATTTTACTCTCCTGGGCGTTGCTACGTTTTGACATTTATTTATTACAGACTTCCGCTGATTTTATTTTATAAAATTTGACCATGACTTTTACTTAGTATTTGTAGCTTGATTGAAATTATTAATAAAATACTAAGTAGAGACTTGATAGTATTAATTCATAAGGTGCTTTCGGTGTTGTTCATAGCATCGAATCCATGTTACGTGCAAGGTCGGGTTTTGGATGTGACAACGACCCATTATGGTAAATAGGGTTTGAGTTGGTTTTCGATTCTAGCATCTTGACGCAGCTTCAATTTCCTTGTAGGACTTTGAAATATCTTGATAAGTATGTCCAGAAATCCTGCAGTCTTGCACACCAAGTCTTTACTATAAAACCACAAATCCTACTCGCGGTAGGACTCTGTCACACCCCAGCCTTAGGGGGTGTGGCCGGCACCCAGTGCCCAAAGGCCTTAGCGTACCACTATAGTATCCGCACCCTAAAACATGAAACTTGGGCCGACAAGGCTTCCAATTACCCATATATGACAAGACTAAAGGGTAACCTGCACATAGAAGAGTCCCAACAGGATATATATATATATGAACAACTAACCAAGGAAGACCACAATAAGAGTGAACTGATAACAAAAGGGGTCGACAAGGGCATGACATACCAACATCTACTGTATACAGGTCTGCAAGCCTCTAAGAGTCATATAAACATACCAACAGGTCAGGACAGGACCCCGTCATACCCCAAAATACTCATATCATATGCATCAGTACCTAAAACTCTTGTAATGTAACTCCGAGGGAAGGGAGTGTGACAATATCATAGCTGAGCAGATCGTCTAATGAGGAGGAGCACTACTCTCTCTATTTGTACCTGCGGGCATGAACACAGTGCCCCAAAGAAGGACATCATTATGAAAGATGTATTGAATATGTAAGGAATGTAACATATGTAAACATGAAATATAACATGAGAAATATGGAGATAAGGATCAACCTGAAACTCATAACAGCCTCTAGGGGCCTTACTTTGTCATAACCAGAAACATATATATGCATGTCTGTAAAAATCATGCCACTCTGTGGGGCAAATCATATCATACTGTATATCAAACCAACTACAATTGGTTGGCCACAATGAGGATTCGGTCGTACCAAGCCTAAACGTGGGACTCTATAATGTTTGATATCAAACCAAATACAGTTGGGTGCACATCTACATGTCATACCCAACCGAATATAGCGCGACTTGGTAAGAAAATAAATACATATATATAAGTGCAATGCAGGACAAACTCTATCAGATACCACAAGCAGAGCCGGAGTGACCTATTGTCGTTATCCTCCGACTATTGTTAGTGGCACTACGTTCAAGGATCCAGATATACACACTTGGGACTTATGTAACCCAAGAGATATTATGAACAAAATAGTAGTTGTGGATGATGATTGATTCGTCAAAGAAGATCTTTTCCTTCTTCATTTTGCAGAGAGATTTTTATTTAAAGAAACAACGTATCGATTCATGCCAAGAAAGAAGGTTTGCCTTACATACCTTATCCTTGAAATTACAATTGCCTTAAACGCCTTTGCACGCCTTACAAACAACTATCTATAGCAACAGAGAGTCAATATCAATATTGAATCCATATTCCATAATGACACTTCATTTATGTATCGTATCGACAATCCTAATACAAATGGTTCTTAAATTTCATAACAAAGACACTTATGTAGTTTGATCCCTCGATTCTCCAAAACAACATTTCTTGGTTTCACGACACCAATAATCGATTTATTTATCAATATCAATTCATAATCCAAGTGAAACAACCCACAAATCATATTCTCATGATTTCACATGTCTAAGAGTTTCGATTACGAAAATCCTTTCATATCTTATTATGTATCATCAATTAACCATAATTATAGATAAACGAAGGTGCATTTTTACCTCAATACATCCAAGTCTCCTTAAAGGTTTCTGAAATTCCTTCAACACGGAGATGATGATTTCTTTGATTACTACATAAATTATTGCATTAATCTAGCGTAATTCGGATTTGGATTGATCTACAAATGATGTTATATGATTGGAAGGGTTTGGAGAGGATTAGGATCAGATTTGGGGAGAAAATGAGGTCTCAAGACATGAAACCCGATTTTATACCCGAAATATTTTCTACCATAAGAATTTGACATTGGGATTGACGGGACCGTTAAATACTTTAACGGCCCGTCAATCTTCCCGTCAAACTCCCAGAAAAATTTGATGGCCCAGATTGGACAATTAACAGTCCGTCAAAGTATTTGACGGTCCGTCGACTGTCCCATAAAATGCCCAAATTTTCCGATTTTATCGAAACATACTTTCTTCAATCCATTTGACTTCTAAACACTCCGGTACTTTCATAAACAAGCCGTAAATCTCAATTATCCTTTTGTAAAGTCGTACCTCTTCATGGGACATAGGTATTTATCAATGATGCGGTGAAACGTGAAATACGGGGTGTAATATTCTTCCCCCCTTAGGAGCATTCATCCTCGAATATTGAGGATATTCTTTAACTCTCGAGGGTTCTAAAAAATTTGGCAGAGTTTCCTTTATAAATAGGACTATCCAAAACCTGTTAAACAACCCAAGCACATATCCAATGCCACACAAGGCAACATAACAGTAAAATAATATCAACTAGGCCTCACACGACCATATGTATATACCAAAATCAAGAAAGTTAGCCATAACTCATCTCAATTATCCTCTATCGTGCTTTGAGCAACACCTGCCACATCTGCCTCCACGTTAACACCTAAATAAGATATATGACTTAGGTTTGTTGAATTGAATAGAAACAAGAGAATCGTATCGCACGAGTATTAGTATAAACTTGAGGAATGAAATAAATAAGGATATATGGATCGCATCTATTCTTCGGCCTCCCAAGTAATCTCTTATGTATTGTTATTTCTCCATAATACCTTGACGGAGGCGACTTCCTTAGTTCTCAACTTCCAAACTTGCCGATCTAGAATAGCTACTAGAGTCTATTCATAGTTCAAATCTTGGGTAATCTGTACATCCTCTACGGGAGTGATGCGGGAAGGATCTCCTATGCATTTTTGCAACATCGACACATGGAACACCGGGTGAATTGCTTCTAATTTCGGAAGTAATTCAGGCTCATAAACCACCCGGCCTATCTTGCGGATGATCTTATATGGTCCAATGTATCTGGGGCTAAGTTTCCCTCTCTTGCCAAATCTCATAACTCCTTTAATTGGAGAAACATTTAAGAATACCCAATCGCCAATGGAAAATTATAAGTCATGACGTCAAACATCTAAATAAGATTTCTGCTGACTTTGGGCAGTCAATAAACACTTTTGAATTAGCTTCACTTTATCTACCGCCTGCTGGACCAAATCGGAACCTAGTAACTCAGCTTCACCCACTTCAAACCAGCCAATTGGGGATCTACACTTTCGCCCATACAATGCCTCATACGGGGCCCTCTTGATACTAGAATGATAACTGTTATTATAAACGAACTTGATAAGGGCAAAATGATCATCCCAACTACCTTTAAAATCTAATACACAGGCTCGTAGAATATTCTCAAGTGTATGAATTGTTCGCTCAGCCTGACCGTTAGTCTGAGGATAAAAGCTTGTACTAAGGTTTACTTGGGTGCCTAAACCCTTTTAAAACGACCTCTAAAAATAAGTTGTAAACTGAGCACCTTTGTCGGATATAATAGACATCGGAATACCATGTAGCAAGACTATTTCCTTGATGTATAGCTTGGCATAGTCTTCAACTAAGAAGGTAGTACGAACAGGTAAGAAATGAGCTGATTTCGTTAGCCTATCGACGATAACCTAAATGGAATCAAACTTTCGATAAGAACGGGGTAATCCTGTGATGAAATCCATATTAATTATTTACCATTTCCAAGTTGAGATTTCTATATGATGTATCAAACCTCCAGGCTTTTGATGCTTGATCTTAACTTGCTGACAATTCGGGCATTGAGCTACAAACAATGTGATATCCTTCTTCATTTCTTTCCACCAATAAACTTGTCGAAAGTCATGATACATCTTTGTTGATCCAGGATGAATAGAGTATCTAGACTTGTGTATTTCTGACATAATTTGTTTTCATAGTCCTCATATATATCCAAGGACTCCATCTTCCATAAGTTCCAATATTGGCTTCTTTTGCAGAGGAATTCCTTCTTTCATCCGGACTAACGCGGGGTCCTCAAACTATCTCGTCTTCACCTCAATTATTAGGGATGATTCTGTGGTATTTAGTAATATCGCTCCTCCGTCCTCTATGTCCAAGAGTCGCATATTCAAATTAGCTAAGCGACGTAGTTCTTTGGTCATTTCCAACTTATGGCTTTAACACCTTCCAAACTCCCCATAGACTTATGACTTAAGGCATCAGCTACGACATTCACTTTATCGGAGTGGTACAAGATATCGATGTCGTAATCCTTTAATAATTCTAACCATCTTCTTTGCCTTAAATTTAGCTCCTTATGGAGGAGTATATATTGTATACTCTTATGGTCCATGAATATATCAATATGGACTCCATATAAATAATGACTCCACATCTTCAAGACAAAGATTACTGATGCTAGCTCAAAGTCATGAGTCGGATAATTCACTTTGTGCTTCCTTAATTGCCTTGAAACATATGCTATAAATTTCCCGTGCTGCATCAGAACACACTCTAGGCCAACTCTGGAGGTATCACAGTAAACTACATATCCATCGGTACCCTTGGGAAGGGCTAACACAGATGCGGATGTCAACCTGTTCTTTAGCTCTTGAAAAATGCGCTCACACGCATCTGTTTACTGAAACTTGGCTGCTTTGTGAGTGAGCTTGGTTATAGGTGCAGAGATGGAAGAAAAACCCTCCATGAATCTTTGGTAATATCCTGCTAAGCCTAAGAAGCTACGTACCTAGGTAGGAGTCATAGGTCTCGACCAATTTCTTACGGCCTCAATCTTTTGAGTGTTCACCTTGATACCTTATGAGGAGACAATATGGCCCAAAAGGCAACATAGTTCAACCAAAACCACATTTAGTATACTTGGCATACATCTTACGATTTTGAAGCATCTGGAATATCGCTCACAAATGACCTGCATGTTCGCCTCCGATCGAGAATATATCAGAATGTCATTAATAAATACTATTACAAAGATATCCAGGAATGGCTTAAATACTCGGTTCATCAGATCCATAAAAGTTGTCGGCGCATTCGTTCGGCCAAAAGACGTAATAAGAAACTCATAATGGCCATACCTAGTTCGAAAAGAAATCTTTGGAATATATTTCTCTTTAACTCGCAACTGATGGTATCCAGACATGAGATCAATTTGCAAAAAATACCTCGCGCCTTGCAACTGATCAAACAAATCATTAATTCTGGAGAGCGGGTACTTGTTCTTAATGGTTACCTTACTCAACTGACAGTAATCAATACACATCCTTAATGATTCATATTTCTTACGAACAAATAGTACCGGAGCACCCCATGGGGAAGTACTGGGTCGAGTAAAACCTTTCTCTAAAAGGTCCTTCAGCTGAGCTTTTAATTCCTTTAGCTCTGTAGGAGCCATTCGGTACGAAAGAATAGTTTTAGGATGGGTATCTGGGAGCACGTTGATGGCGAATTCAATTTCCCTTTCGGGAGGAATACCAGGAAGTTCATCAGGAAATTCACTAACGACTGGAACTGACTGAAGAGTTGGAGGCTTTGCCTCCGCGTCTCAAACTTGCATGAGGTGATAGATATATCCATTTAAGATCAGCTTCATAGCCTTAAGGTAGGAAATAAACCTATCCTTGGATGCTGCAACATTACCTTTCCATTTCAGGATGGGCTCGTTTGGAAATTAAAGCGAACAATCTTCGTCCAACAATCAACATTAGCATAGCAAGAAGCCAACCAATCCATAACCATAATAACATCAAACTCCACCATCTCTAGTTCATTTAAGTCAACTACCATATGATGATCATATATCTTTACATCACAACCTCTATTCATCCACGGGCGTAGACACCTCAAACGTCTTATGTAACAATTTCGGCTCCTTCCCACACTTACCAGCAATAAAGGGTGTAATATATGAGTAAGTAGAACCCTGATCTATTAAAGCATATACATCGTGAGAGAAAATGGATAATATACTTTTAACTACGTCCGGTGACAACTCAAGGTTCTGTCGACCTGACAAGGCATAGATGTGGTTCTGGAGACTGCTCGAACTAGATCTTGCTCCTCTGCCTCTACCAGTCGACGCGTGTATTCCCTTCCCTCGGGGCGCTCTGATGAAGAAGAATAAGCTGTCATAAATCCAGTTGGATGTGTAGTACCACCTCCACCTCTAGTCGGACAAAAATGCATAATATGTCCAGGTTGCCCACATGTGTAGTACCACCTCCACCTCTAGATTTTATGCGCAGGACTGAATGCGGGAGATGTCCATATCCAAACTCAATAAAGTTGTGGTGCACTCATTCACCAAGTGTGGCCCCAAACCATTAATAAACTGATGTACTCGATCGCTCATATCAGCCACAATCATGGGAGCATACCTCTCCAATGAGTTGAACTACAAACTATATTCCATGACACTCATATTTCCCTGTTCCAAATGTAGAAACCTATCTCACCTACCTCATCGAATCTCGACTGGTAAGTACTACTATAAAAGTGCCCCAGAGAACTTCCTCCAGCCTAAAGGTAGGGCTTGGGGTCCTCGAGTCTACTCCCAAGTCTCAAACCAGGTCGCGGCCACGTCTCGTAATTTATAAGAAGCCAACTATACAGTTTCAGCATCTGTTACATGTATAGCTCATAAAGTCCGCTGCATTCTATCTAGAAAATTATATGGGTCTGCATTGGGGTCTATTCGAGTACATACATGAGGGTCAAAGTTAACAAAATCCCGAACTCTCACACTCACAGCTCTATCAACAACACCGGGAGTCTAACACTAGGCTTTAGATGCCACAAGTCGAGTCAATAGTTGCACTGCACTCTACATATCCATATCCTGATTGGGGAAACTGGAGGAGGAACCGGAGGTACATCAACTCTCTCTTCTACTTTTGGAGGTGGTGGTGAGGGTGGAGTCTTGGAAGCCCGAGATGTAGCCTCATCTTGTTGCTCCTGTTTCTCTGGACCAGCGGGTGGTGCATGACTAACACCTTCTCCAGCCTCCTCATCTACCCTTCACAAGGCTTCTTATCGTCAAGTAGTATCAGACATAATTGAGAAGATAAACAAGATGAAGATTATGAGTGAAGACTTATCGTTTAGCACTATCGCACAATCTAGATCAAAAAGAAAAGTAACCATCCTAAATATCATATAGCCTCATGTTTATAAGTATGGTGCACAACACACTCATAAATAAGACTCTACTAGATACGACTTGCAGGCTCCCTAAGACAGATATGCTCTGATACCATGTTTGTCATACCCCAGCCTTGGGGTGTGTGTCCAGCACCCAGTGCTTGAAGGCCTGAGCTTACCACTATAGTATCCGCACCCTGAAATATGAAACTTGGGTCGTATGACAAGACTGAAGGGTAACCTGCACACAGAAGAATCCCAACAGGATATATATATATATACATATGAAGAGCTAACCAAGGCCAACAACGTCACAATAAGAGTGAACTAATAACAAAAGGGGCCGACAAGGCCACGACATACCAACATCTACTATACACAGGTCTGCCAGTCTCTAAGAGTCATATAAACATACCAACAGGTCGGGACAAGGCCCCGTCATACCTCAAAATACTCGTACCATATGCATCAGTACCTAAAACTCTTGTAATGCAACTCCGAGGGAAGGGAGTGCGACAATATCACAGATGAGCAGATCGTCCATCGAGGAGGAGCGCTACTCTCTCTATCTATACCTGCGGGCATGAACGCAGTGCTCTAGAGAAGCGCATCAGTATGAAAGATGTAATGAATATGTAAGGCAAGTAACATATGTAAACATGAAATATAACATGAGAGATATGGAGATAAGAATCAACCTAAAACTCATAACAGCCTCTAATGGCCTTACTCTATCATAACAAGAAACATATGTATGTGTGTCTATAAAAATCATGCCACTTTGTGGGAAAACCATATCATATTGTATATATATATCATACCCCGCCTCAATGAGGACTCGGTCATACCTGACCCAAATGCGAGACTCATTAGTGTTTGATATCAAACCAACTGCAGTTGGGTTCAGCTACGTGTTGCGCGGCTCGGTAAGAAAATAAATACATATTTATAAGTATAATGCATGACAGACTCTATCAGATACTACAAGTAGAGCCGGAGTGACCTATTGTCGTTATCCTCCGACTATTATTATTGGCGCTACGTACAAGGATCCAGATATACACACTTGAGACTTATGTAACCCAAGAGATATTATGAACAAAAGAGTAGTCGTGGATTATGATTGATTCGTCAAAGAAGATCTTTTGCTACTTCATTTTGCCGAGAGATTTTTATATAAAGAAACAACGTATCGGTTCATGCCAAGAAAGAAGGTTTGCCTTACATACCTTATCTTTGAGATTACAATCACTTTATACGCATTTGCATGCCTTACGAACAACTATCTATAGCAATAAGTAGTCAATATTAATATCGAATCCATATTCCATATTTTAGTTGTATTTATGTATCGTATCGACAATCCTAATACAAAGGGTTCTTAAATTTCTTAACAAAGACACTTATGTAGTTTGATCCCTCGATTCTCCAAAACAACCTTTCTTGGTTTCACAATACCAATAATTGATTTATTTATCAATATAAATTCATAATCCAAGTGAAACAGCCCACAAATCATATTCTCGTGATTTCACATGTCTATGAGCTTCGATTACGAAAATCCTTTCATAACTTATTCTGAATCATCAAGTCCACAGACCTGGTTCATTCACCTTGCACATTCACTTTGTCAATCATCAAAATCACTCCTTGTCATGCTTGTTAATGCCAACATCATATAATTTCAATTTTGAAATTAGTTTAGATGTTAACTCTTATGGCCCTTTTGGTAGCTAGTTTCGTCGGAGGGGTTAATTCTTGTTTAAACTTCAACATTATTTTACATATTAATTGGTTGGGTTGTAGGATGAATTAATGTAAAATATTCAATATAGATTCATATATTAGTTTGGTTATAATTTTGACTTTTCTCATAAAATAATACATATATAAGTTATACAATAATTTATGTATTAATTTATGCCAAATAGAATACGGAATAAAGGAGTTGTTTGGTTGTTAATTAGGAGCGGAATTATTTATGTATTAAAACTAGCATAGCTAATACCATATCTGGTGGCATTTTAGTTGTTTTATATAAAATTCAGCACATCAAATACAATATTTAGTTATTATTTTATAATGTGGCATACAAAAAAATAAGTAAAAGTCATGAGTCAAATTAAATATTATTTCGTACAGAGTAGAAGATGGAATAACTAATATAAAAATTAGTAATACATGAATAAAATAATTAAAATGACAAGTTTACCCTTTATCACTCCACACTTAAATTATGTCTTTAATTATGACACTTTCCCTCGGCAACTATATACCTTCCATTGCCTCATTTTTTTATACCAACATTTTATCATGTGTTGTAAGTTGGAACATACATTTTATCTTCAAAATTATAAAATGTATATTAGTTTCGAATACAACAAATCAAATATTCAAAGAAATAATTCATGCATTGTTATCTCCGCATAATTAATTTATGTATAACTAAATCTTACATAACTGAACCTTGCATAATTAATCGTTGCATAACTAATCTATGTATTACTAATACTTGTATTATTCTAATCAGCGAATAAACGACTCCTAAAAATACAGATATTAGAAATGTATACGATAAAATTCGACGCGACACATGGCAAGATTTAAGTATGGGTTTCGAGGTAGGAGGCTGAATACTAGGCTGGATATGGGTGACATCGAATTAGTCCGGATGTCGAGTCGAGGTCGGGTAGCGGCCGAACCAGATTAGACCGAGTGAAGAATCGAGGGAGCCCAACGCATATCGATTCCGGATATGACCAACTGTTACTCTTTGCTCATTATTGGCTCGAACCCAAAGCAAAATAGCCAAGGATCGGACCAATCTTACTAAGAAGTTTCAATCAAGCTTACAACATTACATGTCAGTTTTCTTACTTATTACTTACTTTTATTTACTCATTGTCAATTGTTTATCATCATTTATTATAAACCAATCCACGTATCCTTAAAATCACTAACAAATTCAACTATACATTTTCTGGGGTAGACAGTTTGGCGCCCACCGTGGGGCTAAGGATAATTGTGGTGATTTGTTCAAACTCAAATTTTACTTATTCTTTTGAGATACTCTGAAAACAGGTCAGCACCAAGTACTTGCAGAATGGCTAGTGAAATCCAAGTTGAGGTTAGCAACCATGATGACAACAACAACTGTGTCAATGGAGCTAACAATATCAGTTACAACAACAACGTTCCACTCGTTGATCCAATAACTGGCGAGCATCGGAATAACCCTGTGATTTCACCCCAAGGGTATAGAAGGTCACATGAGAAAACACCGCAATGATGAGGATAACGAAACAAATTTGGCTCAAATCTTTAATATGTTGAAGGAGCAACAAAAGGCTATCACTCAGTTGCAAAATAAGAGCAGTAGGGCAAGTGCATCTGACGAAACTCATCCCGTCTGGGATGAGGATCGCATCTGAGATGAGGATCGAGTTGAAGGAGATGTCACTGGTACGGGGGCAGGTGAATCCTTGGAGTTCTTGAAAATTCTCCAAGCTTTGACTAAGCGAATGTACACTAATGAAAAGAAGATTGAAACCAACAATTCATGGGTAGACTAGAGTCCTAAAACGCCTCCGATCTTGAAGGGACCGAAGATATATTCAGTTGTCATTCCCACTGAGCGCAGCTCTAAAGTTGATACCAAAAAGGTTTAAAATGCCAGATCTTCCGAAGTACGATGGAACTACGGATCCATATGAGCATGTGACCTCGTACACTTGTGCGGTGAAATGAAATAACATGCACCTGAATAAGATCAAATCGGTGTTGTTGAAGAAATTTGGTGAAACATTATCCAAAAGGGCAATGACATGGTACTCTATATTGCCTGAACATTCTATTAACTCGTTTGAAATGCTTGTAGATGCTTTTATAAAGGCACATGATGGAGCACGGAATATCCAAGCAAGATAAGTGGACATATTCAAAATTGCTCAGAAGGATACGGAGTTGCTGCGTAAGTTCATAACTAGGTTTTAAAAGGAACAAATGATTCTTTCCTCGGTACCGGATGAATGGGAAGCTGAAGCTTTCACCAAGGGTTTAAATCCTAGGAGCTCTAGTACCTCGTTGAATTTAAAGGAGAACGTGTTGGAATTTCCAACAGTAACATGGGCAAACGTACATAATAGGTACGAGTCCAAAATCCGTGTGGAGAATGATCAACTTGAACTTTCTCCGAGGTCATCAGGATAGAACAAAAATCTTGATAAATCGAAGAGGGTATCTGAGTCGGAACTAAAACCTCAAAAAGATAGGTATCAACCTACAGAGAACATGAAAAATCAAACTTCAGATCAGATAGGGGTCGCAACAATCGCAGCATCTTATCGGACCGAGGAGATAGACATAATGACAGAGCGTCTACCAGCAGGGGATTGTAATTTAAGAATGATACGGTTGGAGTGTCTTCTAATAGTGTGAAAAGTCCAAGGCTTTCTGAATATAATCTCAACGTTGATGCGGCCGGACTTATTTCGACTATCAAACACATTAATGAGACAAGATAGCCGAGACAACTCCGAACAGACTCGGCTCAGAGAGATCCAAATTTGATATATGATTATCATGGAACTCATGGTCACCGGATGGAGGATTATCATCAGTTGAGGGATGAAGTGGCTCATTTGTTGAAAAATGGTCATTTACACGAATTTTTGAGTGATCGAGCAAAAGGATATTACAGAAATAGAGAAGCAAACAAGCGAGCGGATTCGGGTAGGCCCCAGTATATCATAAGTATGATTATCGGAAGGATGAATATCCTGAAAGGATCCATCATGACCGCAAAGAACACAAGTCTCAATAACTCGAGAAAAGAGATCCAGGGATTTCTTATCGGAGGAAACAAAATCTTTCAATGATGAAGATCCGGAGGGCATCATTAAA
Source organism: Anisodus acutangulus (assembly GCA_029783415.1). Classification (NCBI taxonomy): domain Eukaryota; kingdom Viridiplantae; phylum Streptophyta; class Magnoliopsida; order Solanales; family Solanaceae; genus Anisodus; species Anisodus acutangulus. The sequence continues at coordinate 27,168,544 of CM056491.1, forward strand.
CCTCATAATGATGCACTGGTTATCTCTGTCTTTATTAATAAGTTTTAGATTAAGCAGATTTTAATTGATTCATGTAGCTCGGCCAACATCATCCGATTGAAGGTAGTAGAGCAATTGGGGTTATTGGATCAAATTGTACCGACAGCCTGAGTTATCAATGGATTCAACATGGCAAGCGAAACTACAAAGGAGGAAATCACCCTTTCAGTTAATAAAGCTGAGATAATTCGGCAAACGAAGTTCTACATCATTGAAGGCAAAATGAGGTACAACACATTGTTCGGCAGGCCTTAGATACATGGAATGAAGGTTATGCCTTCGACATTGCACTTGATGTTAAAATTCCCTACTCCGTAAGGAATTAAATCAATTCGATGAGAGCAACCAGCGGCACAGGAATCGTTCGCGATAGAAGAGTCAATGCAAGCACCAAAAGAAGTGAAGGACACAAATAAGGGTAAAGAAGTTAAATAATAATCGCACGAATCGGGTCCGTCAAGTCCTAAGAAAGAAGACAAAGAGCGGATAAATTATGAAGAAGAAGAAGATTACTATCGCGTCTCGAGGTTGTTTGCATTGCCAGATGATTCAGACACCACGAAGTCAACTATAGAGGAGCTGGAGCAAGTCATCTTGTTCATGCATCTGCAGAACAGAAAGGTATACCTAGGTACCAGGTTATCCCCGAAGCTCAGGCTTAAGTTAATTAAATTTCTTAAAGCTAACATTGATTGCTTTGCCTGGTCCCATTTAGACATGACATGTATCTCACCAGAAATTATGACTCACAAGTTGAGTTTGGATTTAAGCTTCCCTCCGGTAAAGCAAAAGAGGAGGCCAATGGCTGACTACAAGCATAAGTTTGTCAATGAGGAAGTAACAAAGCTATTAAATATACGTTCCATCCAAGAAGTAGTGTATCCGGATTGGTTAGCACATAGTTGTCATACCTAAAAAGAGCAATAAATTGAGAATGTATGAAATAGATTTTAAGGATTTAAATAAATCTTGTAGATTCTTTTCTTTTGCTGCACATTGATCGAATTATTGATGCTACAGTAGGGAATGAAATGCTAAGTTTTCTTGATGCTTACTCCGGATATAACCAAATCAGGATGAATCTGAAGGATAAAAAGAAAACGTCTTTTATAACTAGATATGGGACTTACTGTTATAACGTGATGCCGTTTGGTTTAAAAAATGTCAGAGCAACATACCAATGCCTAGTTAATCGCATGTTCGAGGATCGAATAGCTAACACAATGGAGGTTTATATTGATGATGTGTTAGTTAAGTCCCTGGAAGCAGTTAAACATTTAAAGCATTTGGAGGAAATATTTGACATTCTCTGAAAGTACAACATGAAATTGAACCCAGAGAAATGCGCTTTTGAAGTTGGATCAGGCAAGTTTCTAGATTTCTTGGTCTCAAACCGAGGAACCAAGATCAATCCAAAAAATATCAAGACTATCGAAGAAATTTCGAAGGTGCTTGAAGATGTGAAGGCGGTGCAAAGGCTCACCGGAAAGTTGGCCGCTCTGAGTAAATTTATCTCTCGGTCTTCGTAGAAAATTCATAAGTTCTTCTCTTTGCTAAAAAATAAGAATGACTTTGAGTGGACTCCGGAATGTTAACAAGCTTTGGGGGATTTGAAGAAGTACTTGTCTAGTCCGCCACTGCTACATAAACCGAAGGCAAATAAGCAATTTTTCATGTATCTGCAGTGTCTGAAGTAGCCGTAAGTGCAGTTTTGGTTCGAGAAGATAAAGGTACATAATTTCCTATTTATTATGCGAGTAGAACATTAGCTAGTGCAGAAACTAGATATCCCCACTTAGAAAAACTGGCATTAGCATTAATAACGAGTGCTAGAAAATTAAGACTGTATTTTCAATGTCATCGTATATGTGTAGTAACGATGTATCCGTTAAAAATGTGATTCATAAACCTGAATTATCCGGTAGGTTATCCAAGTGGACAGTAGAAATTAGTGGGTACGACATAGAGTATAAACCAAGAACGGCTATACAATCTCAGGTTTTAGCAGACTTCATAGCAGATTTTACACCCAGAATGATTCCTGAGGTGGAAAGAGAACTTATAATAACCTCAGAAATAACTTCGGGGGTCTGGACCTTATATACGATGGTTCGAACATGAAATGGTCCAAACTCGATGAGTGCTTAAGACACCTACGGGGGATGTTACTAGGCAGTCGATAAGAATTATGAAATTGACTAACAACGTAGTCAAGTATGAAGATATGATTGCAGGTCTAGAATTGGCAAGTAGTTTGGGAGCAGAAGTCATCGAATCAAAATGCGACTCGCTTCTGGTTGTCAATTAAGTGAACGACGTGTTCAAAGTGAAATAGGAAAGAATGCAGAGATACTTGGAGAAAACTCAAGTATTATTTCATCGGTTTAAAGAATGGACTATGGAACATGTTTCTCAAGAGCAAAACAATGAAGCGGATGCATTGACAAATTTAGGGTCATCTATGAAAGCCGATGAGTTTAATTCCGGAACAGTAGTGCAACTGCCAAACTCCGCAATTGATGGTGGTTATACCAAAGTGAATACAACAAGTTTGACTTGAGACTGGCAGAATAAATCATTGACTACCTTCGGGATGGAAAATTGCCTACTGATCCGAAGGAGTCAAGGGATCTTCATACGAAGGCATATAGATTTTACATTGTCGATGGTAAATTATACTGAATATCCTTTTACGGTCCATTAGCAATGTGCTTAGGACCTGGAGAAATAAATTATGTGATGCGCGGGTTCACGAAGGGACTTGTGGAAATCATTCAGGAGCAGAATTGTTCGTTCAAAGACTTATCAAGGTCGAGTACTATTGGTCTTAAATAGAAGAGGATGCCAAGAACTTCATTCGAAAGTGTGATGAATGCCAAAGGCACACACCAATGATAAACCAACCGGCAGAATTAACGCATCCGGTTCTGTCATCGTAGCCATTCATAAAATGGAGGATGCACATTATGGGGCCACTCCCATGGGCACCCGAAAATGTGTATTTTATTTTGTTTATGACTGACTATTTCTCTAAGTGGGTTGAAACAAAGGCTTTCAAGAAGGTTAGAGAAAAGGAATACATCAATTTCATTTGGGATCACATTATTTGCACCTTTGACATACCGACGGAAATTACTTGCGACAATAACCATCAGTTCGTTAGGAAAAAAGTAAATGATTTTCTTGAAGGATTGAAGATCAAGAGGTTAGTGTCGACTCCGTATCATCCGAGTGCAAATGGGCAAGCAAAGTCAACAAACAAACTATCATTCAAAACTTGAGTAAAAGACTAAATGAGTCAAAAGGCAAGTGCAGAGAAATTCTACCGGATGTGTTATGGGCATACAGAACAACACTGAAATCTAGCACCAGGGAAACACCGTTCTCTTTGGTTTACGGTGCAAAAGTACTAATTTCGATGGAAGTAGGGAAGTTGAGCTCAATGTTCAGTCGTGCAATCGAAGAGTCGAACAACAGAGATATGGCGGTCAAGCTTGACTTGAAGGATGAATGTTGACACCCAATTTTGCCCCTCTCTTCCAATTATTTGCTTGCAATTTAAAATATTTTGACACCTCAAAATAATTTTAATATATATATATATATATAAGCAAGGCCTTTCCATCACCGGTACACACACATTCAAACATTAACAAATCATATGGGGGGGACTCGCGAGGTCTATATACCACCCCCAATCATTTTCCTTCGGATTCCTTAGCCATTACTAGGCTCATAATACCTGTCTCTGTCCACTCAAGCTCATAATCAACACATCACTTCGTCCGGAACCATTTTCCCTTAGACCCACATATGTATCCTCAAATATATAATGCATTGGATACCATACGAAGCATGAATATGACATGCACAACAACAAGAAACTGAGATATGCAATAAAGACTCAGTCTTTCATCAACAAAAGCCATGATGATCAGATATTTAATCAATTTCACAGTAAGGGTGCCATCTTTAGCTTCTTTTCACCTTCTAATGAGTATTTAGGAGTGATGAGTAGCACAGTATCATATAAGACATTCATATACACATAAAGACTGAAAGTGCGGGGTTTATACCCCAATCACAAATACATTGGATTGTACTATCTTTCAGCTAGTGCCCAAAGTATGACCTTAACTACACATTTTAAATGGCCCAAGTAGCCATTGTGGACACCTCATTTTGGTCATCCTTCTATCTTTAGTTAATTTCACTATGCTTCTCAGTCTTGAAAATTCTCCAAAGTAATTTTTGGATATTTTCACCAATTACCACATAATTTTAAAAATACTAGGTATTATGTTTTTATAATTAAAGTAACCAAAAAAATAATTTTAATATTCCGATGTCGGTATTGATGATCGATTTTCTCTTATAATATTTCACCAATTACTAAATTAATCATTTTTATTATATGAATATTCTATTTTTTCTCAAACTTAAATACATATATTAAATAACTTGTATCGTAATCTATTTATGTATGCACTTTTGGAAATTAATTAGGACAAAGAAGCATATTTCAATTAATTAAAGTAGAAAAAGAATTAAGAGAATTAGATTAGTTACAAATTGCTAATTCATCTGTTCATGAATTGGGCTACCAAATTCTCATCTCCTCCAAACCGTGGCCCAAACCATAAAATCCCCCAACTCGCACAAATCAGCCCAACTACCTTAATCAACCCGGCCTATAACACCAATTAATTTCTAAACTAGCAAAATCCCTCATTCACTCTTTTCCAACCAAACACAAAAACCTAACCAGAACCAAACCAAATGACCCATCTCCTCACCGCCGCTACACCATTTACCCACCGAATAAACACGTATCACCGACACCACTACCATTATGTCCCCTCCACCATCGACCTCTCGCATCACCCCATTCCATTTTCTCCCTTTTTCTTCAAATCACAGAGCTTTGAAAAGCTCATTCGAGTCAAATCGCAAAACATGCATGATGCATTGGATCTCTAGGACGAACCTTCAAGGACCCGGTGGATAAAAGCATTTATGTCCATCGAACCCCAAAACAATGGCAGATTGCTTACGAATTTCTCTCAAATCAGTCAAAAAAAGGTGAGAGCTCACACCTTCCATCATTTCCCCTTTCTCATCGATCTCAGAAATCATCAGCCCTCTCCCTTTATTTTTTTTAATTCAAAATTCAAATTACAATGCTTCTTGAATAAGCCATGGAACCTTCAACTCTTAGTTATAAATAGGTCATTTTGGGCTATTTTGAAATGAGAGAGTTTTTTTGGGAACGGGGAGAAAATCCTTCTTTCTTACTATCTTCACAAAGTCTCAAAGGCCGAAATTCTCCTTTGAATAGATCTTGGCTATCAGAAAAATCCCCTCTTTTACTCTCAGTTCTGGCTCGACAAAGCCACAAAGACACTTAAGCTATTGTTCTTCTTCAATCACATAAACACAACTTCTCTGAGCCGATTCAATGACAAGCCTCGGTTTGCTGCCCAGAGAAGGTTAGTAAGATTGAACTCCTCTGATTTTCTCTTTTCATGTGCTTGTGTGTTTTATTCCTGATTTAGTATAAGGTAGTTTGTTACTGTGTTTGATATTTTAAACATGTTTAGTTATGTTTCAAGTAGATAAATATGTAGGGGTTCTGATTAATTAATGCAATTCATAATGCTTTACTTGTATGATTATGTGTATAGTCATTCATGTTGAGAAATACTTTGTAATAGATGATATAGCTTTCTGATGTTTAGTTAACTAATTATTGTTAGTTATTCTCGTAAGTTACCTAGTTCAATGTTCGTGTGAACAATATGAGGTTAACGTATGCTTTGAAGGAACTCTGGCTTGGTTAAATGTCCTCATGATACTTAGTTGATTGTTGATGTCCAAACGTATTGTGAGTTATGTGATCTGAACACCGTCTCAATCTTTGTTTAATAGAGTTCATGATTAGCTAAAGTTTCATCATGTTTAGAAGAGTTATGAGGTTAATTAGTTAGGTGTCCTATGATATATTGCTCTTCTAACCGATTGTTGATACCTAAATCTGTTATATTCGATTTTGGGGTCATGTGATATGCATATAGTTTAGTACTTGTTGATAGAAATTATGATACAGAGTCACTTGAGTTTCAGTATATTTTAGTATGACCGTGATATGATTAGTTGAGTACCATATGATACTGACCTATTTAGTTGCTTCTTCATGTCTAGATGTGTTGTATTAAGATTTAGATTTAGCCTTATGTGATATGTTTAAGTGAAGCCTATGGTGGAAATGACTAGTATGAAACTTGTTTTTACTTTAAGGATTATGTCAAGCATAGTCATGTCATGGGTGTTGTTTGCATTTTGATTTTAACCTATCTGAATCTCATGCTAAGTAGTGACAAGAATCTAGCTATACTATAAGTTGGAGTATGTGCGGGTATGAGCTGTTCATATGTCTTTCTGTGATTTAGTAGTAATATGGTTTAGGTTTTCGCTTTGAATATGCACTAGCATGCCTATAAATATGTATGTGAAACAATTTGAGTTGTTCAACCTTAGTCATGTGTGCTTGATAGTTTCTGAAAACCTACATATTACCTTTCATGAATTATTTATTTACATTTTTCTTATGTATATATTTTCATGTTCCATCTACTGATCCTTTCCTTTTCTTTTGTTTACATGAAATGCATCCGGAGCAACGAAGAGTCTCGTTATGAGACTCATCATGACTATTGTCAAAATGAAGGCCCGCATCCACGTTCATTGCATTCTCCTGCCTTGGGATTTCTAAACAAATAGGGGGGATGACATCGTCATCCGCCCTAGTCGCTACTTTTAATTTCTTAATCCCGCCATTTTTTATTTTTCTGTTGTAATTTAATTACTCAACTTTGTGCGATCATGGAAATACTTAGAATAATTAGGCCTTGAATTGATAAATTAAAAGGGTAGTTTCAAATTGGAAATCCGCCGCTAGTTTATTTATTTTAGGCTCGTCATGCATATTTAAAACTTTTAAAATAATTTGGTCATCCTTTATTCGCATTGTTAATCATACAAATAAGGTTTCATTTTTATCTGATTTGCGATTAAAAATGACTTCCATATAAATCACTTTTTTGCATTACCAAACAATTTACTTTTCTCCTTACTACCAATTGTCAAAATAGGTATTTTATGGACAATGACATACAAATGCATGTTTTTATCCAAAAAAACAATTTTACATGTATTTTATAAGTAATGCCATGCAAATGCATACTTTTTTGGATTTTATGCTGGGGATTTATTTCTCAGAACCGCAAACACCTTTGCAAGATTCCTCAAAAAGAAAAAAATAAGTGATAAAAAATCTTTATGTTGTCAAAATGCATCTTTTAATTAACTACATGTAACATCCTTTCAATTAACTTTATACTTTAAACATGCATTTTTCCTTAGTTTAATAAATAACCTAAGTTTGACCGGATAACCATAGTTAGCGGATCTTAAAGGGTGTCTAACCCCTTCCCTTTAGGATAATAAAGAACTCTTACCCAAAATCTCATAGATTAGCAGACCATTAATCGGAGTTCATTTTGTAGCATTTATGTTAACATTTAGGTGCCCTAATTCACCATAGAATAATTAGGTGGCAACTCTTAAAGCTTTAACTAATTTAGAAATCACCAATACGTCATGACCATGTTGGATACCTCTTCTTCGCGGTGGGGGTTAAAAACGGGTGCGACAATGAACACCGTGAGCTAGCATTGCTACAGCTAGTGGCTCAGAAGCAAAAGATAGGAATGTATTACAACCGACGGACTAGCCTGAGTTACTTTCAAGTAGGGGACTTGGTTCTACTAAAAGTAACCCTCAAAACCAAAAACCACAACGAAGGGAAGCTGGGCCCGAACTGAAAAGGACCATACAAAGTGTCCGGAATAACCAGTAAAGGCTCGTACCAATTGGAAGTCAAATATGGACAAAAATTGCCGAACAATTGGAACCTCAGTCACTTGAAGCAATATTATTGTTTGGTTAATTATTTGAACTTTATTTGTTTTGAAATTACTAACTTTTGCAGAGAAAAGTCCGAGTCATTATGCGAAGACCGGAAAATTAGAATTAGGTCTGAAAATACGTGTTGCACCCTTTTGACCTTAGCACAATTTGTATCCCAAAAAAGGTTTTTCTGACAAGGTTTTTAATGAGGCAATAATGTAAATCTTGTTACTAAGTGGATGAAGTTCGGACAAGAACATTGGGAATGGGGACTGCCTGGTAACCAAAGGCATATAGTGTTTATGTTTTCATACTTCGAACATAAATACTAGGAGACTGTCACACCCTCAAATGCTCGGATCAGATCGATCAATTCAAGAATTTGAAGTTTTTTCACTTTTTTAGTTCAACATCTTTGTAAGGGTTAAAGATTGAGTGAATCTTGCCCAAGTAGTGTTAATATTACTGAAAAGTCATGAAAAGGCAGAAAGATCGAATGAATCTTGCCCAGTATTCATCTGAGTCAAAGCATAAATGAAATTATATTTTGTTAAAAGTTTTTATCAAAAGTTTACCTTCGTGTTTCTTCTTTGACGGTACTTTACCGAATAAATAATAAAATCGTTAAGCTTACGAGCTCGCAAATTGTTAAGTCCTTAATTGGGGACTGTCGTCAATAAAAACATTCAGAACAAAATGAATAATGTTCTAAAGAATGCTTCTAAGACACCAGATCAAATGAGTCTAGCATATTTTAAAGATACCTGAATTGTCTAAAAAGTTGAGAATAAATCAAATTTCAACATTTATGCCCGAAATGAATGAGAGACGTCGTATTCATAAGCATAAAAATAAGGTCCTTATACTTAGTCATTAAATGATCCAAAATTGGAAGAATTTGCCCGGTATGAATCAAACTAAAGTTAATGTTTGTATTCAAAATTGATTAAGTCATTTCAAGATCGGAAGAACTTTCGCCCAGATCAAACAAGCAAAGTGATGGTTTGTTTAAGTAAAACTCTCAAGTCAAAGGCAATTAGCCCGGATTGGGTTAAAGCTTTATTTGCCTAAGTTATTGTAAATAAAAAAGCAATACAAATGCGAAAAGATAGAAGAATTATAATTGAGACAAAAAAAAGACTAAAACATACTCATTCATAAATAAGACCGGTGAAATGGCTAGAACAATAGCATACAGAAAAAGAAAAAAATGTACAAAAGGCTTCGTCCTCTACAGTCTTGGCTTCAACAATCTTGGCATCCAAGTCCGAGATCCCATTACGAGACTGTTCCAAGGTGAACTTTCGGACATTCCAAGTTATATGCTCAACTTTTAACACTGTCCGGGACACCTCAGCATCCACATCAGCCAGAGCTTGGTCTCGTTCGACCAAGGCTTGATTCAGTTGGGCCAAAATCTCAGTTTTTCTCTGGGAGGTGACCTCAAGCTCAGCTTTTAGTTTCTCAATGCATTGAGCTTGTTGGCGGATCTGATCTTGGGACATTTCCAAGTCCCACACAAAGTTCTGCTTGATAGTCGCCTGCTCAGCAACTCTCTCTGCATCAAGTATGGTAAGCTCGGTAGTGAGGTGGTCGATCTCAGAATTAAGGAAGTCTTCCTTCTATGTTTGGTATTTCCAGACCTCTTCTTGCTCTCTGAGTTCTTTGGTGAGGGCTTGAACATCATTGTAGAGTTTACCATTTTCCTCATCCAATACCTTGTTTTCCTCATTGATGAGTTCGAGGTCATTTATGGCCCGGAGGTAATCGCATCTAACCCGGTCCAATTCAGCCTTAATAACGGGCAAGTCACTGACTTGCAGCAACTGAGCATATTTTTGTTGAAGAATTTTTTGAGATGCCAAATTTTTCTATCTTAGGCATTCATTTGGCCCTTGAGATCTTCATTTTCCTCGAGGCACCAGAGGAAACCTTCCCCGACTAAAACAGATGATTGTAAAAATATGAGCCGAGTTCAAGTTAGAATGTGTCAAAAGCAAAAGACAAGGATAAAATCAAGATAAAAGCAAAAAAGAAAAGGTTTAGTGATTATACCCGGTTAGATGTGTGCATGCCTTCGTTGAAGAGGCACTGCCAAAAGACATTCTTCATCTTCTCTTTATCAAATTCCGATATGAGAGGCCTCAAATAGCTTGCGACCTCGATTGGTCGAGATAAGAACTTCGTGTCCTCAGGGAAAGAGAGAGTCACAGTCTTCATTCTCTTCAGATCCACGCTCAGAGTCGGGAATACTTCCACGAGCTTGGATCGGGAGGAGGCATGATTCTTTAGTGGGAGACTTGATTTTTTTAGCCTTATTGGTTTCTTTGCCAACGGCTCCTCATCTGTGGCTTCATCGCCATATTCAATAATGACGGGAATTGGCTCGACAGAAGGTGGAATTGGCTCGACAAAAGGTGGTGTGGTGGCAGAAGTTGGTGTGGCACCGGATGGTGGCACGATAGCTTCAGCAGCAATATTTTCTGTTACTCTAGAAGAAACATCTTCTGCTGGAGTAGTGGTGGTGACCTTCTTTACCCAAATATCTTCGGGAGAGATGTCAATGTTTTGAACCCAGGAAGGGCCACCCGCTCCCGGTGCCCTTTTTCTCTTTAAAGTGGCCGAGGGTGACTTCAAAGGTTTGGGGGATTTGGATTTTGGGGTTTTCCTTTTCTTCGGTACTTCGGCAATATGGTGCACGGTTGCAGCTGGGTGAACTGAAGTAGCCGAAGAAGTTGTCTTTAGGTTATGGAATCTTTGGGCAGACCTAAAAAAAGAAAGAGAAAAAAATGGTGAAATCATGTATATGATAAAGGGAAAAAAGGGAGAGTTTGGAAAGTTCAAACCATGGTTCTATCCTTTCCAGTGGTCTTTGGAAATCGTCTTCAATGTACGCTCTTTGTACATATGTGAACTTTTGATATTTTTGACTCATGCGTGAAGGTTCTCTACATAGGATCTCGGAGTCCACTGGGTAGCTGGAAAAAGTAGTGAAAGAAAGTTTCAGAAAATTGAGGTCATTAGAAGTGATGTAAAAAATATCTAAGAAAAAAGTTTTTGAACTTACAATTTAAGTTCCATCTTTCCGGAAAAGGCAAGAACCTCTCCGGAATAATCTTAGCAGTGTGAACTACTGTAAAGCGTTCTATCCAGCCTCGATATCGATCTTCATCGAGGCTAGAAAAAATAGGAAATTTTCCTCATTTGGAAAGTTGGACGACCACACCACGAAAGAACTTCAGGACGTACAAATGGATCAAATGATCCAAAGTGAAATCTTTCTTGACCTCGTTTGCCAAGAACCGAAGAGAAGTGACAGTCATCCAGACGACTGAACCAATTTGTCCAAGACATAAGTTATAAGTCTTGCATATTTTGAGTATCACGTCATCAATTTGAGGGTCGAGTTTGAAAGTGAATGGATAGGTGTAGATGTAAGAATATCCGGATTTATGGGTAGTAATATCTTCATCAGGCTCGGGGATGATGAGTCCGAAGAGTTTTTCCCAATTGCAATCGGTCCAAACTTGGAAAAAGTTCAGAGGGAGCGATGGAAGTTGGGTAGCTTTTCACTATTTCACCCCGATCATTTTTTGAAGTGACAGTGCGAACAACAAATTCAGTATCGAAATGGAAGGTTTAAGGGAGCATATCAAATGCTCTAGGCTTGACGAAAGCCTGAGCTTCAGAAAATTCATCGGCGTTGGTGACATCATTAATGGCCAGCGGAGATGAAGGTACCGAAGAAGAATGCCTTAAAGAGGAGCAGGTGTTCGTTTTGGTCATCATGATGAAGATATGAAGTTATGAATGTTTGAAGACTTAAAGATATGAAGGTATGAAGATTGGAAGACTTGAAGGTATGAAGGTATGGGGACATGAAGACATGAAGACATGAAGGTTTGAAGATTTGAGGGTTGGTTGATTTGAAAGAAATTTCGCAGAAAGTGAAGAATATGGAGGAAAAGGAAAGGGGTTTCTATAGGAGTTCAGTCATCATTACGAAATATTTGGGTTCACGAATCAAAGTGACGATTCTATCAAAAGGTGACACATGTTCGAGTTTGCAGAATGATAAGACGTGAGTCAGAGTTTGGAGAAGAGGAAATGTTTCATTTTTCGCCTATTTCGGAGTCATTTGAAAAGAAGCTTGCATTGGATCAACGAAGAAATCATTTCCACTTCCCATCACTTCGGTAAACTTTGATTTGGGAAGTGAGTGAACTATCTGTATATGATGAAATCCGGCGTGACACATGGCAAGATTTAAGTATAGGTTTCGACGTAGGCGGTTAAATTCTAGACTAGATATGGGTGACATTTGATTAGTCCGGATGTCGAGTCGAGGTCGGGTAGCGTCCAAACTAGATTACACCAGGTGAAGAACCAAGGGAGCCAAGCGCGTACCCGTTCCGAATATGGCGCCAACCGTTACTCTTTGCTCATTAAGCGACCATTATTGTCATTTAACTGCATTTAATTGAAGAGTGATTTTCAGGCATCAATGTCTTGTATTCATAACTATAAAAGGAGTCAAACCTTAATGTTGGAAGGTCATCCCATTCTCATTATCCTCACTTGTACGATCTTTGTCATTTCCATTATAATCACTAAGCTCTCATTATTGGCTCGAACCCGAAGCAAAATAGCCAAGAATTGGACCAATCTTGCTAAGAAGTTTCAATCAAGCTTACAACATTAAATGCCGATTTTCTTACTTATTACTTACTTTTATTTACTCATTGTCAATTGTTTATCATCATTTATTACAAATCAATCCACATATCCTTAAAACCACTATCAAATTCAATTGTACCTTTTTGGGGTAAACAAGCCATATATGGAATAATCAACTAAAATGAAAAATACATTGTCATGATCTTCAAAAATAATTTCTTTAGTACAACAACTAAACATCCAAAAACAAACTACATTGCCCGCACTATATGCAATTCTAGTTATACATTCCCGTTAATGGTTTGTGGAAATATCAAAAGAGAAGTACCATTAGACTTATTGTTCCAGTTGAATTACTTTTCCGTTGCAAAAAAAAAATTTCATCTTTTTAATTCGATAGAACTAGAAGAGAGTCCACCAAGTTATCAATTTCTTTTACTCATAGTCTTGGATGGAATAAAGGATTATTCTTGGGTCTAAAAGTTTGAAATAAAGTGAAGTGGAGGCCTAAAACTAGGAGAAGGTGCTTTGACAAAAAAAGTGTAAGAAACAGATTCTGTAAATAATAATAATAATAATAATAATAATAATAATATAAGTGGAGGTCTAAAACTAGGAGAAGGTGCTTTGACAAAAAAAGTGTAAGAAATAGATTCTGCAAATAATAATAATAATAATAATAATAATAATAATAATAATAATATAAGTGGAGGCCTAAAACTAGGAGAAGGTGCTTTGACAAAAAAAAGAGTAAGAAATAGATTCTGCAAATAATAATAATAATTATTATTATTATTATTATTTTATTATTTATTATATGATAAAAGAAAAAATGAATGTCCTCTTGGACGACTATCTTCTGTTTATTACGCACAAAATTCTCATCCTGTCCGTTATAAAGTGGAGTCAAAATTAAGCAATTTCTTTTCAAAAAGTTGATAATACATAGTGAAATTCGTGTTTACATTATTGGACTACAAGGCCCAGTTAAATTATCAGGCCCAATACACCATCCGGATCCACCAGACTGGTCATTTTTTACAGTTGTGATAATTTAAATTGTAGCCTAATTTGTAGTAGTCCACATTCTTCATTCCTTGTATAAATGGAAGTAGTACATTCATTTTTGTATAATTTTGACATTTGAGATATTTTGGCAATGACATCAGAAATTCCCCAAACCGACTTACTCTCAATTTAGGGTTTCATCTATGAAGAAATCCATCATTTTTGTTTGTTTCTTCCGCAAATTAACATGGTATCAGAGCGTATCTTGGGAAACCTCACTTTGTTTTCATTTTTGATTCCAAATTCCAAAGATCGTATGGGCGATTTCTAAGGTTTTCTTCGTATCGGCAATTTTCTAGGGTTTTCTTCGTATCAACAATTTTATAGGGTTTTCTTACTGTATTTGTGTTTGTTGATTCAAGAGATCGCATCGCGTCTAACAAGTTAGGGTTTTCATATGGTTATCTTCTCAATTCATGACTCGAAGAATCGCATTGCATCGACGAATCTAGGGTTTTGATTTAAGTTTCGTGGAACCTAGGGTTCGTGTGTTGTTGTTGCATCTGCGTATTCTCTTCGTTATTTGGTGATATTTTCTCTACTTTCTCTCAATTTGTTTGATTTGATTGTTTCTCAATTGCTATTGTGTTATCGATATGGCGATTGGTACTGAGTTCAACACGACTAGTTCTGATATACCTCCTAGTTATCAATGATTTTAGATGTTTTTCATCATCTGTACTTTCATCCTTCAGATACACCAGGAAGTGTATTGATATCTGTTCCTTTCACTGGTGAAGAATTTGGGGAATGAAAGGAAGGGATGTTAATATCTCTATCTGCAAAGAATATAACTCAGTTAATTGATGGCACTTTTGCTGAACCTAGCTCTAATTCACCATTCTTTCCTCATTGGTTGAGGTGCAATAACATGGTTAAGGCTTGGTAATGAATGCCCTATCCAAAGACCATTCTCTATTATAAAACTGTCAAGGAGGCTTGGAATAATCTAATAGATAGATATGGGGTAGCTAACATCTCTCAGTATTACAACCTATAAAGAGACACTTCTTCCACTACTCAAGGCTCCTTAGACATAGCTACCTACTATACTAGACTTAAAGGGTTCTGGGATGAACTTCATACCCTCAACTTAGGTAGACCTTGCACTAGTGGTGCAATGCATGATCTTACTAAAACACAGAAGCTCATCCAATTTCTATCTGGCCTAAATGATACATATTCTATAGTCAAAAGTAACATTCTAATGTTGAGTCTTGTATCAACTATTGAAAAGCCTTATGCTATGCTAATCAGAGATGAGAAACAAATGGAGATCTATTTTGGATCACATGTGTTCTCTTCTGATTCATAATCCTTTAGTGCTTCATTTCTGGTAAAAGAGTATACTCTCATTCTAGTTCAGGTGCTTCTAGTTCAAATTACCCTTATCCATCCAGTTCAGGCAGTTCTAGTTCAGGGTATTCAAATTATGCTTCCAGTTCTAGTGCTTCTAGCCCAGGGTATCCCAATTATGATGCCAATTCAGAGGGTTCTGGTTCAGGGTACATCAATTATTTTAGGAATTTCACTCAAAGAGTCAACTTTGATCTAAAGAAATCTAACCTCATATGTAAATACTGCAGAAAATCAGGACACTCTGTGGAGAAATGTTACAAACTCCATGACTTTCCATCTGATTTCAAATTCACAAGGGGCAAGAGGTCTGCTTCATATGCTCAGGTTAAGATTCAGTCTGTTCCTTTGGTCAATGGGGATTCCTTTATTCCTCCATCCCATGGATTCTCTAAGAAATAATATGAACATCTATTAACCATGTTCAACCAGGCTCAAATTTCATATGTTCAATCTTCACCATCCCAAGGAGCTCAGGCACATGCTAACTTTAAAGGTTGGTATAACAATTTTGTTAGTAGATTACATGATTTTATTGTATGTCATGCTACTCATGAGGGTGTTAGTTCTTAGATTCTAGACTCTGGTGCTACCAATCACATGACCCCACACAAGCATTTATTACATGATATTCAATCACTTATTTCTCCTTTCTTAGTTACCTTACGAAATAGTTATAATGTTAAGGTTACTTATTTTGGTTCTTTATCCTTGTTTCCTGACATTACTCTCACAAATGTGTTACTAGTACCTTTCTTTCAATTCAATCTAATTTTCATACATCAACTTCTAACTCAGCTTTCCTGTACAGCTCTCTTTACCACTGTTCATGATATTTACAGGGCCCTTTCTCCGAAGAGGCCACTGGAGCTTGGTAAGGTTGAACATGGACTTTACATCTTCAGGTTGTCACTCAGTCAAGCTAATACTACTACTATTTCACCACAAAATTTTCCTTCTCTGTCTGATGTATCCAACCTTAATGTTTGTACACCGCCTTTTTCTTCTATTTCTGGTTATTCTTTCTCATTTGATATATCTAGTGTTGATACTTGTAACCCTGTTTCTTCCAATTCTGATTGTACTAGTTCTTCAATAAATAAGACTGATATTTTGTGACATCAAAGACCATGTTACATGCCTTTTATTAAGATGTTGTTTATTCCCACATTGTCTACATGTAAGTTTTCTTCTAGACAATCTTTTGATTGCCCTATATGTACAATGGCTAGACAATAGAGGTCATCCTTCCTGAAAGTACTACTGTTTCTCCTACACCTTTTCATTTAATTCACATTGACATATGGGGCG
This sequence comes from Anisodus acutangulus, assembly GCA_029783415.1. NCBI lineage: Eukaryota > Viridiplantae > Streptophyta > Magnoliopsida > Solanales > Solanaceae > Anisodus > Anisodus acutangulus. Next base: position 27,184,963 of record CM056491.1, read on the forward strand.
GGGCCTATACCGTACTGCAACCTACAATGGTTTTAATTTTTTGACTATTGTAGATAATCAAAGTAGGGCTACCTGGACTTATCTTCTTTCTTACAAAAGCAATGCCTTTTCTGTCATCAGGGTTTTCATTGCCATGTTTTCTACTCAATTTTACACTTTCATTAAAACAATCAGAACTGACAATGCCTTTGAACTTGGTACTGCTGCCACTCATGCAGAGTTCCTTGCTTCTCTTTGCATTTCTCACCAAACTTTCTATTCACACACCCCACAACAAAATGGGATAGTGGAAAGGAAACACAAACATCTACTAGAAACTGCAAGAACACTTCTTTTTCAATCTAAACTTCCCACGAGATTTTGGGGGGAATGCATTCTAATTGCCACTTACCTAGTCAATAGGTTTCCCTCTTCTGTCATTTCTAACAAGACTACCTATGAAATTCTTCATGGCCATCCTCTTTCCTGTTCACATCTCAAATTTTTGGTTGCCTTTTTTATGCAACTATTCCACTTTCCTAAAGAGATAAATTTCAATCTAGAGTTATTCCTTGTTTGTTTCTAGGATATGGATTTGGGAAGAAATGATACAAGTTGTACAACTTACTCAAAAAGAACATATTTTATTCCAGGGATGTTTATTTTCTTGAGTACATTTTGCCTTCCGCTACAACATCCTCTAGTTATTTTCCTAAATCATTCCCTCAATTTTGTGATCCTATTGTTTCTTCTTCTTTTTATCCTAACTTTACTCCAACTGTCCATCTTGATCCTTCACCTTATGTATTTTCTCACATACCACATGGCGGTGCTCCACTATCTGCACCTAGTGTGCCTGATCCTGCACCATCTATTCCTATATCCACATCCTTTATACATGCACCTCCTCTACCTACTAGACAGTCTTCCAGGACATCTAGAACCACACCATCACACTTGAAAGACTACATTTGTTATATTTTGTTCCTTCTGCTCATATTCTCTCTTTTTCTCCAAAAACACTATCATCTGAGTCATGTTTACTTGAGCCCGTGTACTATCAACAAGTTGTGTTCAACCCTGCTTGGCAACTGTAATAATGAAAGAATTTCAGGATCTAGAAGCTAATCAAACATGGAACATTGTTTCTTTACCACCTCACATGAAAGCTATTCCATGCAAATGGGTGTATAAGATCAAACAAAAATCATATGGTAGTATTAAAAGATACAAAGCTAGATTGGTTATAAGATGTGACACCCAAACAACTGGTATTGACTATAATGAGACCTTCTCCCATATTGTGAAATTTACTACTATCAAGTGCCTTCTTGCTCTAGCTGCTAAACTGTCATGGACTGTGTACCAAGTGAATGTGAATAATGCATTTTTGCATGGGTACTTGTCTGAGGAAGTTTACATAAAAGTACCACCTGGTCTCACTGTCTCACCCCTTTTATCTTTCACTGGTCCTCCTGTTTGTGAACTTAAGAATTCTTTGTATGGTCTTAAATAAGCTTCCAGACATTGGTTTGCTAAATTGTCCACTATTCTTATCTCCAGAGGTTATGTTTCCAGCCTTAATGATTATTCTTTATTCACTAAAACTACCTCTCGTTCCACTATCATAATAGCGGTCTATTTAGATGATATACTCTTGGCTGGAAATGATACTACTAAAATAGATTCCTTGAAGTCTTATTTGAATTTTCAATTCAAAATTAAGAATTTGGGTACAATGCACTATTTTTTGGGCCTTGAGGTGACACAATGTCCTCAGGGTTTCCTCATCAACCAACAGAAATTCACTAAGGAACTACTTACTGAGTTCAATTGTTTCTCAGTTTCTCATGTGGTAGCCCTTTGGACCTGCATTCTATGCTCACACCTAATTCTGGGGATTTACTTCCTGACCCTTCTATTTATAGAAGACTGGTAGGGAAGTTAAACTTCTTACAACACACCATACCTGACCTTTTTTTCTCAGTGCAACACCTTAGTCAGTTTCTCAATGCTTCCAAGTCTTCGCATCATTTTGCAGCCCTGCATGTTCTGAGATATATTGACAGGGACCTTGCAAAGGGATTTTTTCTTAATGCTCCATTTGATCTTTCTCTTCATGCATTTTCTGATTCAGACTAGGCTGCTTGCCCTACATCTAGAAGATCAGTCACATGTTATTTCATTACTTTGGGTGGTAGTCCTATTTCTTGGAAGTCCAATAAACAATCAATTGTCTCCTTATCCTCTGCTGAAGCTGAATATGGAGCTCTGAGGAAGACTGTGGCTAAAGTTACTTGGGTGGTCAGGCTGTTTCATGATCTATGTGTTCCAATTTCTTCACATGCGCCAATTTATTGTGATAATCAAGCTGCTATTACCATTGTCAGGATCCTGTGGCTCATGAAAGAATAAATCACATTGAATTTGATTGTCATTTTGTCAGAGAGAAACTTGTTGATGGCCTTATATCTTTGCACTACATCTTTACTCATTATCAGTTTGTTGATATTCTCACAAAGTCACTCACAGGTGTGCAACATCAACACCTTATGTCCAAGCTGGGTGTTTTGTCACCCTCCAGCTTGAGGGGAGGTATTAAACTACAAGGCCCAATTCACCTATCAGGCCCAATACACCATCCGAATTCACCAGACTGATCATTTTTTACACTTGTGATTATTTAAATTATAGCCTAATTTGCAGTAGTCTACATTCTTTATTCATGTATAAATAGAAGTAGTACATTCATTTTTGTACATTTTTTACATTTGGGATATTTTAGCAATGACATCAGAAATTTCCTAAACCGATTTACTCTCAATTTAGAGTTTCATCTATGAAGAAATCCATCATTTTTGTTTGTTTCTTTCGCAACTTAACACACATAACCCATAAATTTGAGGTAAAGCTAGAATATTTCATTTATGAATTCTGAATTATAATATTTTTATTTACTGAATTCTTGATAGATTATTATACATATTAAATAAATTTGACTAAAATTATTAAATTCAACATAATACCTAAACCGGTAGCCATCATTGTGGCTCTGCGCCTGCCATGAATAATTGGAGATGGAAGAAGAGAAGAGGGTCTAATAAGATTAGAAATCTATTTATGGTATATCTTATAAATAATTATACTTTTTTTCTTTTGAAGCACTCATTGCAATTGGTGTAGCTAGGGATGGCAACGGATCGGATCTGGACCGGATCCTACTAGATTCAGATCCGTTTTCATATCTGAATTCAGATCCATCGGGTCCATAAAAATCATATCCAAATCCGGATTCATCGGATCCACCGGGTCCACGGATCGGATCTGGATCCACATGTAAAAAATTTTGTTTTGCTAAGAATGTAACCTTGCTAAGTTATTTCTTGAACTGACAAACTATTTTTACTTAGCTAACAGTTTACTGTGTTTCAATTTTGAAATGTTCATTTGAGATATTTTGTTCGTTGTCTCGTTTTGATTGTGAGCTATTAATTGAAAATGTTGGACAATGATAATAGTTGTGGAAAATACTGACTAGTATTTCCACAATGCAGAACTTGCATGTGCTTGGAATCTTCATAAATGAAATGAATATAATTTTAACTACTTGTCTATAGAGATGTTAGTCATCCACTAATATAATATTGATTTTATTATCGAAGTTACCTCTTTATTTTTTTGTTTTTGAGTTAACGCGGGGATAAATTAAATTTGTTTTGAGAATTAAACTTGCAAGAATGTGCTTAGCAATTTTAAGAAAATACTTATAAAATTATATTCTAGGTTATGAATATATTTAATAAAAAACGGATCTACGGGTCGGATCTGGACCGGATACGGATATCAAATACAAGATTCAAATTCATATCCGATCCGTCAGAAACGGATCCGGGTCCGATCCGAATCCGTCGGGTCCAAATTTTGAAGATCCATATCCTATAAAACGGATCAGAATTCACCGGATCCAGAATTCACTGCCATCTCTAGGTGTAGCAACATAAAATGTCAAAATAGAGTTGCCTAAAACTGTGGTGGCAGGGCACTGGCAGCCATGTGAGCTGTATAACGTTCTACCGACATACTTTTCAATATTCAACATATGCCTACTTACATCTAACATAGTACATACACTAAACAAATTGCACAACTTAAAGACCACTTGCAACCACCAAACAAAGTTTACAGCATCATAAATATTAATTAGAGAATCATTGTATTTTTACATAATTAATAAAAAATTAAGAAAAAACCAAACAAGCGATAAATATACTCTTGGACCGGTTAAGAATAAAACCATGGAAGTTTGGATCCTATACTTGGTTTAATAAAACAAGAAAAAGAATTAATTTACTCAATCAAGAAATAATGAAAGCTGCAAGCACAGAAAAGCATATGGGTCGCTAGCTACCCTATTAATGAAAAAAATTACTACAGTATAATAGTAAAACCCAACCAAAAATCAATAAGAGGTTGTTTGGTAGGACAGAGTTATGTTTATATTAGTAATATAAATATTAATTATGAAGTAACTTATTTATTATTTTATACAGGATTTAGTTATTCACGTATTAATTATTTCATCTTTTATTCTGCATAAATAATATATTTTATAACTTATACATGTATTAATCATTCGAATTTTTAAATTACAAATTAAATATCATATTAAATGTGTTAAATTTTATATATAATAAAAAATACTATCAAATATAATACATAAATGACTTAGCTATCAATCCCTAAATATATGTTGTACCATTGGTTGAAGATTAAAACCATGGAAGTTTGGATCCTATATTACGGTCAAATAAAACAAAAAATAAATAAATTAGTTTACTCAATCAAGAAAAATAATGGAAGTTGCAAGCACAGAAAATCATATGGGTCGCTAGCAAGCCTATTACAATTTCCATTTGTTTTCTGTGTCCACTTTCCAAAATTGGCGGCTATAATTTACTACTCATAATTGACTGTAAAAACTCCAATTTTAAGTTTTTAACTACACTTGAGTTAAAAAAAAAAAAAAAGACCAAACGCATGCCATCACACGCGCCATTCAGCTTAAACAAAACCACGCACCAACTTAATGACCGTTAACAGCACATGCAAGGGCTCTATTACCGTGAACTTAAGTTTCCGTATTATTTACACCTAAGGGTGTTCAGTGGGCTGGATCGGGATGGGTCGGATCGGGATCGTCCGACCCAATCCATACAGCTACCCGCCCCGATCCCCTTTTAAAAAAATGGGATGGAAAATGACGGTGTCGGAGATCGAACTCAGGACGGTACTAGGGCTCGTCCCGCTCGTCCCGATCTCGTCAGTCCCGCCCCACGATCCGCCTCGCCCCGTCCCCCTCCCCTTTGCAGAAATAGTTGTTGCACAACGGTTCAATTTCAATTTTAGTCATTGTCAACGGCTATAACGATCATTTTGCCCCCCGACCCCATAAACCCCCTACCCCTTAACATTTATTTTTAACTCTAAGTTAATATATTTATACTTTAACCCTATTTCTCAACTATAAATACCTCATTTTTCTCACAAATCTTCATACTATCTCTCTAATCTTCATATCTCTCTCTACAAGTCTACATTGCCTACTAAATATTATATTTTATTTGCTAATATCTATCAAAGTTAAAAAATTGGGAGTGAAGTTGGCAACTAGCTTGAGGATCATCGAGCAAAGTTTCAATTTTCAACCTCAATTACACGTCGATGTTACGTCGGCGTTTGATACCTTCGTTCCTTCTTTAAATTATTATTGTTACTTAATTTTAATTATCGTACTTAATTTTATTATCTTTAATTATTTATTTACATAATTATAATAGAATGAAGTGGACATTTTTTTGGTAGATGTACTAGAGGTAACAGGGGTAAGGGTGCATCTTCTAGTAATCCTAATTACGATGATTTCACCCATATAGATGAAACTGATTTTTAATGTTAATATTAATATACTATTAGATCATGAGGTATATTCTACATCTGAACCAGACTTTAATTTAGAAAATAAATTAGAAGATAATTTAGATAACACACACTAGTGCACCTCCACCTCGGGCTCAGGCTGAGTCTCAACCTGAAACTGAAACCGAAATGCCTCATATTCCCCCTAGTATGAGTTGAGGCCAAAAACAACAAAAAATAAAATCAGTTGCATGGAATTTTTTTATAGGGACATTGATAATCAACTAGCTATATGTAAAATTTGTTGCGAAGTTTATAAATTTAAAACTGGAAAAGGTCAACGTGAGACGGAAGGTTTAATGAGATATGTAGAAAATTCTCACAAAGCAAGGTATAACCAATATCAGGCTGAAAAATTGGGTGTGCAAATGCCTTATGAGTCGGGACAAGGTTCACATAGTGTCACAGACCAAGTACAGGGTCGAATTAACCCGATGACGGGGAAATTATAAGTCCTAAATATGATAAACACATAGATAGGAAAATTTTAGCAAAATTAGTTGTTGTGGAGGGTTTGCCTTTTTCATTTTCTTCATCTCATGGTTTTATTCATTACATTAGAGAAACATATAATCTTGCTTTTAACGGTTTCCTAGATCAACTGTTAGAAGAGATATTTTTAAATTTGCCCATAAATATCAACACTTTTTACGTTATGCATTGTATCATTTTAATGGCAAAGTGACTATTACTTCTGATATAGGCAGTAGTACTAACGGTAATGATTATTTAAGTGTCACATGTCATTGGATAGATCAGAATTGGTCTATGCAAAAATGTATATTAGCATATAGATATATTGATGAAAGGCATACTGAAGCTTTTATTTCAAGAAATATTCATGAAATTTGTGAATATTATGAAATTACTAATAAAATTATGACTATTACATTAGATAATGCTTCTTCAAATGATTATGATGTAAACATTTTTAAAACTTGATTTACTCCATCTTTTCCCGGTATTTTTCATGTTAGATGTGCATGTCATATTTATAACTTAGTTATAAAAGATGGCCTAAAACTTTTTAAAAACATCCTTGATAAAATACAATTTGCTATAAACTTTATATTTAAAGGTAATAAAATACAAAGACGCAAAGAGTATAAAAAAACTTGTCATGATTATAGATTACCTTGTAGAAAAATTCTAGAAGAAGTTTCGACTAGGTGAAATTATTTGTATGAGCATCAACTTGTTGCTCATGAGTATATAAGACTTATAACATTATTATTTAACGCCCATAATCAAAATCCAACAGATATGCTTGTAGATGATGATTGGGATAAAATTTTAGAACTTATCACATTTTTAGAGAAATTATTTTGTAGCTACTAAGGAATTTTTTGGGATTTATTATCCTACTATTTCATCTATGTTATTTTATATAGCTCTAACATTTTTGTTACTTAATGAATATATGCAAAAACCAACTTACAAGCCAACTATTTAAAAAATGTTTATAAAATTTATAAAAAAAAAATTATATTCCACTATTTATTTTATTGGTGTTGTATTAAATCCTACTATTAAAGTAGACGGTTGTAAATCACTTGTTGAAACGATTTATGAAAGCTTAGAAATACTTCCAACATACCCAACTAAAGACAACTAAAGAAGAAGCTATGTCTAGCATGTACACTGAATGCAAATATATATATATATATATTACACTTAACCTAGCTCTGATACCAATCTATTCCTTCCCTATCTATTATCCTCTTTAGATCTTCGGCCGTAGTTTGGTATCAGAGCCATAAATGGTAGAGATAGAGAAAAAAATGTCCAGATCAGATGAAATTCCTGTTTAGAGGTTTAGGTTCTTCTGAGATTTTTTGCCTAGGATGGTCTGGGGTAGTAAGTCCTCAAGGGTGTAGGCGAGACTCCGTAAAACGCTTGGGATTGTAGGAAGAATCCGAGTTTTAAAAATTGGATTTTATATACATGAATCTGTTTCTCAACAGATCTACTTCTTATATTTTTTATTCATCTTCTTCCATTGATTCAAATAAGATAATAAATTCGGAAGAAATCGTTATACAAAAAATTGAAAAATCGATTGATAATTGGGAAATACCGAGAGTAAATCGAGATCAGATTTACAAAAATTTCAAATACTAATTTTTCAAAATCGATTTCACTATCAAAATAGAGGAAAGAGATATACAATTATCTCAACCCTTTGAAACAATCCAATTGCTTTCTCAAAATTCCTTGAAAAAACACAGAAAAATATTACAAATACATTCATACTGGCTTAGTCCAAGTAGGGATAAAACTCCTTACTAAGGAAGGATTAAACACCTTAATCATTGTTATCTTATGAGATGCCAGATTCATAAATTTTGAAGATTTCTTATTGAGTTATGTTGAGTCTAGTCTCTGCACAAGACCAATATCTTTTGATTGTTACCCAAATTTCTCAGTATCCCTCAATGATAAAAATATCCAAAAATCCCTTGTATTACAGATAAAGAATTACCAAATGCTTGAAGGATCAATTCCTATAATAATAATTTTTAGAATCCATTACAAAGCTATGATATATGCTTTTGCCACAAAAGTCAGATACCGTATTAAAAAAGGTGAAGCCCTTCTTTTACAAACAGATCTAACACCGTAATACCAAGACCTATTAGGTGGAATGATATTACCCTACCAGAAGAATGGATTCTGGAAGGTGTAGTTAAACCTGAACCTGTAGAGACTTCCCAACCAAATACCCATCTTAGAAAAATAACCCAATACCAGGATGGTAGAGTTAGTCTATCGTTCCATAGAAGATCTACGAGTAGTAGATATAATGATACTAGTTTCGTAGAAACCCTAGACTTAGAAAGAGTCTCATAGATTCATTCGGTAATAAATACTCCTTACAAAAACATTCTACATCAGATTTACCAAATCTAAGAAACGTAGACTACATCAATGAAATACCTAGACCCGTTTATGAAATTTTCACTGTTAGAGAAAAGATAGAGGACCAAGAACCTACTAGTCTGACATTTTCTTCGATAACAGAGAACATAGTTAACGAAATTGGAGTTTTAGAAAAAAAATTCCAAATTGATAATAAATTCCTACAAAATGATTTTTATGAAAAATACAACCTAGAAAAAAGAATTTGATTCTTCAAAACCTTTTTAAATGATAGGACACAAATACATGAAAAATTCTATGATTTTGTAAATGAACGTAGGATAATCATCCTATTCTTTGACTGATTTGAAATTTATTCGTCCAAAAAATTCATAGAATATCCCTTTTCTAAAATGGTAAATTCCATTACGACTAGGAACAAAAAACCGGAGTGGAAAATCCTAGCTGATTCTAGGAAAGTCCAGTCCAACCACCCTACTCCACAAGGTATTAAGCTTAACATTCATGGCTGCCCTGTAGACGGAATTCCTCTTAAAAACCCAGCAGAGGATGAGAAAACAAATACAAGAAGCATTCTTGCACAGAACAATTTTACCAATATCAGTTTAAATATCATAGGAAAACAACTAGATAGAGTGGAAAAACATATCAAAACCCACCCTTTAGTCACTATATATTTCTTAGGAACGACTAAGGATATAAAATTGAAAAGCCAAAGTCCAATCTTTAAACTCTTTCAAGTGTCCAAAGATGGTGTCAAAAATATCCGACAAAATAAGTCTGAATTTATTCAGGCTATACAAGATCAATTGAGCAAAATTGGAACCTCCAATAGTTCTAATACAAAACACATTATTCCAGATACCCCACAATCATTCAATAAATTAACAACTTTAACATATGATTCCGATAACGATGATACATTAGAACAATTCCAAAATAATACACCACTTGTTAATAACATGGATTGGAAACAACCCATACAACAAGTACAACAACAATTGCAGATAATTCCTGCTCCAGACCTAGGAATAGTAAAACACCTAGCTCAATCTCGTTTTAACGCCTCATCCATTTATGATTGGAACATAGATGGGATGACTGAATACAATATCCTTAGTTTCCTCCAACAAATGACCATGGCTGCAAATGCCTACAAAACGCAAAATAGTACACAAGATAAGATCATTGCAGAACTGCTCATCGCATGATTCTCTGATCAATTGAAAGGTTGGTGGGATAATTATCCCACTGATCAACAAAAAGAAGACATCATCAATTCCATCAAAACTGATAAAGAAGGAATATCAATCCTTGATGAACAAGGTGAACCCCTACAAGATGTTGTATCAACCTTAATTCTCACAATCTCTTTAAACTTCATAGGAGATTCTTCTCACTTGAAGGATAAAAACACTGAGTTACTTTCAAATCTCAAATGCAAAAAACTTAGTGATTTCCAATGGTACAAGAATACTTTCTTAACCAGAGTTATGCTTAGGGAAGATTCTAACCAGCCATTTTGAAAAGAGAAATTCCTAGCCGTACTACTTACCCTTTTAGTAGAAAAGGTTAGGAACAAAATCAAGAAGAATTGTGAAAAACAGATTATACCTTACAGTGAGTTTACATACGGACAACTAGTCAAATTGGAGCTAAAAAGAACTAAGTGCGAACTGGTACTTTTTGCAAATATTTTGATACAAATTCCACAAAACCTTCTCCAAGCTGTACAGAAAAATGTAGCAAGACTCATAAATCCCTTAAGAGTACATTAAAATGTTACAAAAAGAGGGACTTCAGCAGGACTAACGAATTATTATAAAAATCCTTATAAAAATACTAGTTATTCCAGGAACAAACCAAATCCCAAAAAGACTGATTCCAAATACAAAGATATTACGTGTTACAAATGCCACAAAAGGTCATACTTCGAGATACTGTAAAATAAATAAAAAATTACAAGAATTGAAACTAGACGACGAGGTAAGGAAAAAAATCTCAAATCTTCTCGTAGATTCCTTCGATTCAAATGCGAGTTAGAACCTGCCTATTTTTCTCTGTCTTCAGAAGATAATAAAGCCCTTCAAATAGATGAATTGCTCACGACCAGTTCATCTGAAAAATCTGATAAGGGTAAGGGAAAACTCGTATGTATTTTAACCAAAGACCAAGAATTCATGTTAGATATGGTTAAGCACATAGATATCCAACACCAAAAGGATTACTTGAACAAACTCCTCAAATCCTTTACTGACGAGAAAGATGATAATAGAAATATGATTTTACCAAATACTTACGACTTGACTAATATCCTGAAAAAAGGTAAAAGGATGAAAGAATCCAAAGAAGCGCCAGTTCTAGAATTAGAAAAAAAGATAAAACAAATAAAACTGGAGATCAAAGTTCCAAGGGGAAAACAAGAACAAGATTCTCTGTTAATGAAAACAAGGTAGCCGTACTGGAAGGTGCGGCTGGATCACTTCCTTTTTAGGGAGAGCTAATGCTTGTTGGGTATTTTGGTTTGACACTGCTTCACACCCTCCAAAAAAAAGGGAGCTACGTCTGAGTTAAACTTGGAGATGGAAGTCTTCTTTCCTTTCTCGACGGTGAAGTAAGACCAAGCTCATGAGCTTATTATCATGAGTCCGATGATTCTGATTCTGAAAATCCAACAGAACCAGAAGAAGACGTTGCAAAGCAAAATCTAGAAGAATTTCTCATTGTCTTAAGACATGTCACGTCAAAAAATACCTAGTTAGAATAACCCTAAAATTCCCAGGCAATTTTAGGATCACTACAATTGCTCTTTTTGACACGGGAGTAGATTTGAATTGCATAAAAACAGGGTTAATACCAGAAAAATTCCATGAAAAAACCTATTAAACTTTAGGAGCTGCTAATAATACTTGTTGATGTTGGATGGATGTCGTGACAACATCTGTAAATGCTCAGGACAACATCTTATGAAAATAAGAATGTTGCCTGCGATGTTGTGACAACATTCCTGACAACATCTCTGTAACGATTTTGCCTATTCTTCCGGCCAAAACAGGTTGTGTTACTGTGAGTAAAAAATGACCTAGGCAAGCTTACAATGACGTTGTGTTTAAAACGTGGTAAAATAAACAGTCAAATCTTGGAGAGGAAGCAGCGTGAAGACTAAGTCCAAAACGTTGAGCTTTTTTAGGAGCAAGAACCGGTCCAAGCTGAAGCCTTCTTTTAATCAACCTCCGCAACCAATCAGTGAGGATTTCAAGGGAAGTTCCACACTATAAATAGAGGGGAGCTTCAGAGTATCGAGATCCAGAATTGAACGAGAAGAATTACCAAGAGAGCTCTCGGATATTCACCTTAAAAACTGGATCAACACACTTAGCCTAAAGTAGTATAACAACATCTAGTCCCACATTACTATTGCTGCCCAGATTCTAGATCAAGCTTATATTTCAAGCAATTGTAATGAAGATGTTGTATTTGTCTTTTTAGATCTTTTAACTTAGGCTGAAGTCATCTGCGCCTTCACTTTTGTTTGTAATTTCTTTTTCGCATTTATTGTTCAATTTTGTGAAAAGAAATTCATTTGTAATTGTATATAACTTATACAATTCTTTGGTCATTGACCATCAAGGGATATATTAATATATACCCTTGAAAATATAAACCTTGTGTCTCTTTACTTTTCCGCTGCATTTACTCTATAAATGTTTATAACTGTTTTATCACAATGTTGCCTCAGATGTTGACACAACATTGAAGGCAACATCCAGAAACTGTTTTAATTGTTCTAGCTGTTACGGTTTTATTCTTACATATTCTTGCTTATCCGTATCCCCGGACCCAATAATACTAAACTAGAGATCAATTCTCAAACCAGTGCGTCTATTATTAATGAGGTTATTACTATAGCAACATCATTTATTTTAGTAAAAGACATACACAATTGCGTCATTCTAGGAACACCGTTTATAAATCTTATCACCCCTTATAAGGTAGATAACGATTTCATATCTTTTGATTCCAATAAAAAGAATTTAAAATTTCATTTTCTGAAAAAACCAAAAGCTAGTGACCTCGACCTGATAAAAACCTATTCTTATCATTTAGAGGAATTAAAGAATAGTTTTTTAGATCAGAAACATGAGTCACCGAGAACCTATGATACCCGTTCCATCAAATTGATTGATACCTTTGCATATACCAAATTTTTAAAGTATGATTTACAATGTCAAAAATATTTCTAAAATATTGCATTAAATAATATTTTCTGTAAATTGATTCCCAATTTTTCCAACTTTAAAGAAAATCTCTTAATCCGTGATTTCCTAAAAAACAGGAGAAAAAACTCACAAATCTCTGATACTGGTTGCAACGCAGAGATGTCCTATCACTGTCCCTTACCCCATTGTCTGGGTTACAAGGACAAGATATTGAGGAAGGACATGCGAGAATTCGGACAATACTGTCACCATGTGATGTGCGGAGCCTTACTCCAAAAGAGAAAGGATGAAATTTCACCGTCAATAAATACACCAGTTGTTGCACCAGAACAACAAACAAATTCCATGGCTCCCAAAAAATCCATAAACTCCACCACTTCCAAAACAACAAATTCTTCCAAAGAAGAAAAAGAAAAATTCTCTGCCAAAACTCCTACCGAAAAACCCTTGACATGATGCAGTTATGAATGAAGAAAACAAAAACAAAAACACCGCAGAATCTGTGCAAAAAATGCCAGCAAATCCCGCACAAGAGATAACTGCTGAAAACTTGCTACAACTCTTTGCAAAATCTCCGGAACTACAACATGCATTGATATAACTTCAAATTCCTAAACAAGAAGTTGTTCAAAGCTCAGAAGAGCATAAAACCTCAAAAAAATTACAAAATTCGAGAAAGGAGAATCTTTAAAAACCCTTTCTCAAAAATAATTTTCAAAAATCCAACTTGTGATACCACAAGTCCGCAAAAAACCTGCCCCTGAATTTTTTATAAAACATTTTTTCAAAATATTGTGACTATTGAAAAAGGATTTTTTGACCAAGACCCTTTTTAGCATTACAAAATTATTTTGGACAAGGATGATTTTACAAATCATGAGATATTTTAAAAACCTCTTATTTTTACCAGGCTATCATTGAAATATCAGGATCAGCAACAATTAAAAACAATTATTATAAAAATAACTCAAATCTCTCCTACTCTATTTGCAAAATACTTAGCATAATTGCTCCAAGCGATTGGGGGAATGATCTGTCTCAACTACTAAACTTCCCTGAATCCCATAAAAATACCGAGTTTTTTAATATTCCATTTAATTACTGGAATTACCAACAAGCTTGGTTCAATTCCTTCTTTATTCAAAATACCAGGCAACGCCATACTTGGCTTTTTCAGTTTGATACCTCGTGTATTCCATCTCAATTCCCAACATGGTGGAATTCATGGTGGGAACAATTTGGATCCACCCTTGAAATACAAAACCCCAAGTCACTAAATCTTTTAGCCTCTTTAAATCCCAATATAAACCTTCTCAGGAAGAAAAAAGATTTGTGCCACTACACATTTTTCACACCAAATTTCATTTACCATGGGTATTCACATGATTTGTAGATTATTCTGAAAATAAAATTCCAACGGTCCGAAGGAGGTTTAAAGTGAGATGGTGGGACAACTTTAAAATATCAGTAAGCCTCACACCACAAAAAGTCCAGGAATGGCTAAATGCCCGAAAATCCATTCAGGTACAGACTCCTCTACAAACACCACCGACACCACTATAAACACTGGAGCACACCCAGTTCCTTTCATAGAAATCCCAGATGGCCTCAATGCTTGCGGCGGCCAAAAATCCAAAAGAAATGCAAGCCATAATTCTGAAGTTTGCACCGTCTTCATCAAAACAAGGCTCTTCATCAGAAGAAGAAAACTCAGAAATTGATATTGAAGACAATCTGATTTTTGGCAACAGTGAATTCTGAAGAAAATTATCAAAAGAATTTAAAATACCCGGAGTAGAGTTCAGACAAAATTATGACAAAAGAAAGTGCCCGAAAAAGATATTTTAAAAAAGGAAACAGTAAAAGCAAAAAGATCAGCAATAATTCAAGAAAATGCCGAAGTCAATGATTTCATGGATGACCTCATTCTCCACTCAGATGAATAGTCATTTTCCACTCAGATGAATAGTTATATTCCTTTTTAATTACCAAAATGTCATGTAAAACTCCTATAAAAGGAGACTCCCTCTCCCTTAGTTAGTCAAACTTTTTTTTTCACATTTTCTCTTTCATACATTTTAGAGATTGCAGAGAGAAGTGAGAGCTCCAAAGAAAATTCCCTTTAGTTAGATCAAAATTCCTCTCATATGATTCAGTTCATATGATACTAAATACCTTAGTCTAAATTTCCCAAATACATTGAAAATTCCCAAGATAGATCTTTTTGAATATTTTCAAGTTTAAATCTTTGTAAATTTTAATATTTTAAATAAATATGATTATGGATGATATTACCTTCTAATATTTTAAATACTTCATGCTTTTAAATATTTGGCCGGTTCTACCGCCTATTTGATTTAAATTCCTGCAAAACCTTTGAATTATGGTTTCCTTAACTGGAACCTTAATAGATATTCCTTCCTTGTCTATTATCCCCTTTAGATCTTTGGCCGTAGTTTGATATATATATATATATATATATATTACCAAGAGCAAAGTGCAAATAATCAGTCGGCTTCTGTACCATCTTCTTCTACTTCACTGCAACCTAATAAAAGACATGGTGTTTCTGCTTCTAGTATTCAAGGCCTTAGAAATAGAATGTATAGTGGTTCACGTTCCTCACAAATTAGCGAGTTTGATGTTTATGTTTTGCAGGGTGTTGTACCGTACAAATCAATTGTCAATGACGATGGACGTGAAAACTTGCTGAAATACTGGAGGGAGAATGAGAAGACATTTTCGACACTATCAAAGATGGCCCGAGATATGTTGAATATTCAAGCGTCATCAACAGCTTCTAAAAGCACTTTTTGTGCTGGAAGGTTTCAAATAGGAGAGCACATACACTCATTGGCGGGAAGGTTTCAAATAGGAGAGCACATACACTCATTGGCGGGAGGCAGCTTGGCGATTGCAGTTTTATTTAGAGATTAGATTAGAGAGGAGCATAGAAGGTGCGGTCAATCAGAGATCAACGAAGAAGACGACTACAACTACAACAAAATCTTATCCGAGGGAGTAGGAAGTGACGTCGAACAATTTGACCACAACTTCCAATTCCAACAGAAGATCCTCAAGAGGTTGTGAGAAATTAGAAAGAGTATGGTTGCATATGTAACTTTTTTAATGATAATTTTACTACGTGATTTGCAACTTTTGAACTATGAAACAAAGTTGCAATTTTGAAATTGTATTACAAAATAAATCATATTTCTATTAAATAATATAAGAGACACAAAAACAACCTTGAGATATTTTCATTCACTATCTTGTTCAATTATTTAAGTGTTTAAATATATATTTTTTAAAATTAACTGTCTAAAAAAAAATCCCCCCAAATCCCCTTACCTGACCCGACCCGTCCTCCCAAATCTCATCCCCTCTTCCGGTGGGATGTGGGATGGGACGGGACCTCTTCCCGTCCCGCCTATCCCGACCCGCTAATCCCGCCAAGACCCTGTCCCGTCCCCCCAAATGCCCACTGGCCACCCATATTTATACCTCTAAATTATGTGAGGTGTCATTACTCCCTAAACTCAATTTTTTCATGTTATAAACTTCTGAATTGTGCAGTTTCTTCTGTAATTTTGGTCTAGTTTTGATTCAATTGCATGAGCAAAAGGAACAATTTGTAAATTTCATACAGCAAATAAATGAAAGAAACATATGCAAAATATCAATTTTACAAGTGTTACAGATTCAAAAATAAAAAAAAACGGTGCGAAATATCAAATATAATTTTATAGATATCAAAACGAGTGATGCAACTTCATGGATACAAAATCAGTGCAAAAGTACACTTAAATGTGCAATAACATCATTTTAATAACACAACAGGTTAAATACAAAAACCAGTATAATTTTGACAATTAAGTTCGGGAATAATAAGAACCCGTAAGAAACGAAGTCACGCGTTGCATCCGCGAGTGGGCTTGTAAATTTCACTTACTCGAAGTGAACTCCAAGCAGATATGTATGTATGAGAATTCCAGTATTTCACGACACAAATTGTAGTACTATACTTTATTTTAGAGAGAGAAAGTAGAGAGAAGAAGACGAAGAAGAAGAAGTTTCCTTCACATTGTTTATTTCTTGCAACTTTCCACATTTAGCTTTTTTTTTTCCAGCTATTTGCAAATGTAAAGCCTTTCTTTATTACAACTGTTATTTCTCTTTTTCCTTATTTTTCCTCTGTTAAACAATGCTAGTTGCTTGCATTTTTCAGCTCAATTATTATCATAGAAAAATCCTATTATTACATATGAAATCATACTTAGGTTCATAAGTATTTGGTAGGTTATTGTACTTTAACTTTCCATAGTTAGTTTCTTTTCAAGATTTGTTTATTTTTGACTTGGGTTTGTAGTACTATGTGTGTCATAATAACTTTTGGTCTTATATTATAGCACTGATGTTTTTTTTTGTGTGCTTTTGTTGTTGTAGATTGGAAGTGTATGTATTGGCTATGCAGAGTGTTGCTAAAAAGAAAGAGTAGATTGAAGAAAAGGGGTAACACTTTGGATCAAATGGGTGGGAAGAGATCTGTATTATGTTTCTTGAATTTGGAGATCTTGTTGGGGTTTTTGTTAATTTTTGCTGTTCAACTTTCAGATGAAACTGACCCTGGAGATGGTAAGGAACAAACATTACTGAATTAATAGTTGTTTTGCTCTTTTTTCGATGACTCGCAAAATATTATGATGTAGAATGAGAGGAATGTTAGGGATAAGGTCTACCCTCCCCAAACCCTACTTGTAATATTATACTGGGTATGTTGTTGTTGTTGTAACGAGAGGAATGTTAGTTTCATGCTTTGGGCAATGCTGGTTATCTTGTTCTTCAATTTTTTACTACTGCCTGTTGCTTCCTTTGCTTTGTTCATCTTACTATTTTGCTGTCGTTATTTTCTTTTCAATCCTGCTTTGATTTCACTTCTTTTGAGTCAAGGGTCTAGAGGGTAAGGTCTGCGTATATCCTACCCTCTCCAGACCCCACTTGTGGGATTACACTGGGTCCGTTGTTGGGCAATGCTGGTTATGCGGGACCGATTTATGAGCTAAGCTAGTTGTTAATTTGAACTTGGTAAGCTCGTTTTTAAGTTAGGGGAGGAGCTGGACTTCTGAAAATTGGTCGGTTATATGAATCCTCTTTATCCATTTCAGGAATTAATTTAGGAACAATTCCATTAGACAGAAACAAAAAATTAAAAATAACCTAATTGTGTCACTCACCTAATAAAAAAATAGAAGAGGAAATCAAGTACTGACTCCCATGATGCTAGTTAAGTTTTAGGGGGCTATGGTCTCCTTAAGTGATATGTGGATTCTACACATGTTCGTATTATCCTAAATATCGACTAAATTGCCATCTTGCTTCATATAAACTTCGCTAAGTTTGAAATTACCATGCTTTAATTGGTTGGAATCGAAGTTTCTAATTCATTCATGAATCAATATCGGCAATGTTCTTATATAGTTTGAAGTTTCTAACTCTGGTATTTTCCTTTTCTGCTGGTCTAGTTACTGCAATTAATGCGTTACATGCTGCCCTGGGGTCGCCTTCCCTTCCTGGCTGGGGTATCAGTGCAGACCCATGTGATGGACAATGGCAAGGGGTCATATGCAATGAGACAAATATATTATCCATGTAAATACCTCTCATTTGCTGCAACATTTCATGGATATTTGGAAGTCGTAATGTTAATCCTTCTAATCATCTTCTTTGCAGTCAATTAAATGTTGCTAACTTAGCAGGTGAACTAGGGGATAGCTTGGCATCATTTTCTTCTCTCAAAACGATGTATGTGTGCCCCACAGATATAAGTATCTTCTTTGACATATATTTTTGGTTGTGTTTGATGTGCATGTGATGCATATATTATGTGAATGTTTCCTTTTCTAGAGGTGTCTTTTATTGTGTGACATGTGAACAATAATTGTGGAAACGTCTTGTGGCAGAGATCTAAGTAACAATCACATCGGCGGAACCATCCCATCCAATCTGCCAGTTACATTGCAGAATATGTATGTATTATCATTTCCCTGCAAGGAGAAACAGAGAATGAAGTTTGAACTATTACAGCTTTACTTTTTGAGCAAACCATTTGATAGTCTTCACCTTTTGGCAGTTTTCTTTCAGATAATGATTTAACCGGAAGTATCCCCAGTTCTTTATCTTCCCTAAGTCAACTGTCAGCAATGTGAGTTACAGCTTATATTTCAGATTGGAGATTTCCCGTTACCATAATCATGGATCCAGTCAGCTATACTTCTCTTTTGTTTCAGGTCTCTCAATGGAAACAAACTGAGTGGAGAAATTTCTGATTCCTTTCAAGGCCTTACAGCATTGGTTAATCTGTATGACACCAAAACAAATGCATTTCAATGTTTCCATAGAGGTTTTCAATTGTCCATAACTGGTGGATTATTTATGTTCTGACAGCGATTTGTCAAGTAACAGTTTAAGCGGAGCTTTGCCGTCATCAGTAGGAAATTTGTCCTCCTTGACCACTCTGTGAGTGATTCTACATATTGTTGAATTGGGTTGTAATTTATGATCAATAGAAAAGCAACTAATTTGTTGATCTCCAGACATTTGCAGAATAACCAGCTTTCTGGAACTCTTGATGTTTTACAAGATCTTCCTCTAGCAGATTTGTACTCTTCCTAACTATATTTAATACAAATATTAATTTCAGGTCCATAGAATGATATAATATCTTACTAATATCTCCCCATCTTTTGTGTCCCTCCAGGAATGTGGAAAATAACCTGTTTAATGGGCCCATACCTCAGAAGTTGTTTTCTATTCCCACTTTCAAGTAAGTGCATTTCGCGTTCTGCTTCTAATATTGTTCTTTATCTTCCAGCGCATAAGCTGCAAAGTATTCTTGGCTGCCAATTACATTCTTGTGCTTCTTTGTTCGATGCAATCTTCTAGACATATTTGGAAATTATGGAGACAGATTCCTTGTTGAAGTTCAATTATTCCTCTTTGCGTTGTGCTAGCCTGTATGTTAGCTGCACCTTCTCTAACAATAGCATTTTAGAAATTGAAGCTAATCAATTTGTTGATAGATGAAGAGGATATATACTACTGTCATTGAGGGGTGCAAATTTATGGAAAATGACATTACCAATATCCCAGTTCATGTTCTTCATTATGGTGTGACACTGACAGTAAATACTAGGAGTTATAGGCTTCTAACTTAAATTTGCTTAGTGAATGCATAATAGAATTAAACAATTATCGGATATGTGAAATTTTGAAGAGTATATTTACATTGCAAAACCAGATTATGCTCAAAGGTTTATGACACTGACTTGGATTAGAATTGCTTGTGCGTCGACTGCATAAACGACAACTTGAGGCCTAAACGCAAGAACAATTTCAAATTGCATGAGGTGAATAGCCAAATTTTGACATCATAATACCTGAAAAGGAATAAAAAAGCACTTAGCCTACACAATAAATTGGGAAGATGTGAAATTACAGGCTAAAGCAGAATAGTGTGGCCAAAACCAATATGGTACATGTACGATGTATCTGCCAAGCTGGATCATGGACTGCATTTTTGTCATATTTAAGTTCATACGATTGCGGGCCAAAATTTACCCAAGTTCTGAACACAGGCTTGAATTTCATATCCTATTGTTCTTTAAAGTTTGTTTCTCAGGAAATTTTATTTATTGAAAAATATTGGTAAGGATACATATTGACCATGCAAGGAAGATGTATCAGTTGTTTCATCCTTTTGTTCAAGTGTCTAATAAATGGTTTTGACTCTTGGTTGACTTTAATTATGAGCAGTGATGGCTAATGCCTTCATGTACTTGCTAATTTTGTTCTTGATGTGCAGAAACACTGGAAATCCTTTCAACAGTGTCGCTCCTTTGTCTCCACCCAACAGTAGTGTCGCTCCTTTGTCTCCACCCACTTCTTTTGCGAGACCCCCTCCAGGACCACCATTTTTTAAGCCTCCATCTTCAACACAGACACCACCAACTTCAGAAAGAAAACCTGGAAAACAGGCTGATGGACCATCCACAACTGCAGAACCTAGTTCAAAAGGAAGCAAAAAGTCCATTAAAAGGGTAGTCTGGATATCCATTGTAGCAGTTTTGTCATTTATCATATTGGTTATAGCAATCCTGCTCTTTCTGCCAAGATGCTTTAGGGAAAGGCAAGACAGTAATTGGTCCAGACGGCACGAAATAGCTCCTTATGTGGGCTCCAGGGAGAATCGTAGAGATAATGGTTTATTGGTCCTACCTGGACATGATGTAGAGAAAGGTACTGCAAATTATTAAACCTCTCAACTATTTTATCGTGTGTATTGTTGCTAGTGTTCCTTAGTTCTTGCAGGGAAAACTACTCCTTAATTTAGTCTCTATTTGAATCTGCAGTCGTGATATCTAAGCATGCATTTAAACATACAGTGGTTATCCACGTGCCTTCAAATTATATCTGTTCTGATCCTAGTGAAATACCTCAGTATTTGAATCTGTCAAAATTCTCTGTTACCATCATAAATGCCGTCCAAAAGATTCATGAATTTGAAATCTGTTTTTGCAACATTCAGAACTAAAGAGCTATGACTCTTAAACCTCACTTTCCACTATTTGATGATAAGTGGACTTCATATGTTTTGAACAGCTCCTCCTCCGGTGAGGCCAAAGGAAGAGCAACAACCAAGGAGACCTGCTCACACTCCCATGCCACAGCATGACCAGGAAAATGTGCAAAACTTGAGTGCTGTGCCAAAGAAGGATACTAGTGAGATAAACCTAAGCAGAATTGATATCGATTTGTTGGTGCCACCACCACCTCCTCCACTCCATTCTCCTCCGCCACCACCACCCCCTCTTCAAGAGGGAGTTATTGTGAAGCCAATTCCACCTGCTGACAATACCGCAATGAAGTTCTTGACCAGGCCACTTCCACTAACCTCTGTGAGATCTTACACAATCGCATCTCTTCAGCAATACACTAACAGCTTTTCTCAAGATAATCTGATCGGATCCGGAATGCTGGGAACTGTGTACAGGGCGGAGCTTCCAGATGGGAAGGTATAAGTTATGAATGAAATAAATGTAATTTGATACTTGAAATTACCAACTGTGTTTCCCTACCCTGCTGGATTCTCCAGAACCTAGATTGTCAGCTTTTCTCTTCTTACTCCTAATTTGCTTTTTTGGGGTCTTTTGACTGGTGTTCTGCTAGCACTAAATAGGCCTCATATCTGTAATTGCATTATGTGACTTGCTCTTGCATTTCAGTGCTTAATTGTTTAAGAATAATTTTCGGACTGATCGAATCATATGTAAAAATGGTTTTGTTGGTGGAAATCCAGAGTCATATATATTAGGGTAAACTGTATTTCATAAATACAGATAAAAGCAAAATGACATCCAATTGCTGCATATGATTTTCTTGTAACATAAATTTTCTCTTGGACATTTTTTGGTTCTTATCCTCTTCCTTTCCTTGGTTCTGACATAATCTTTAAGTGGGATTTTCTTCCAAGTAGCCAACTTAATTGATCAATTTTTGTCATAGAACTCTAGTTTAAAATGTGTAAAGTGAATATCAACATTCTAGTCGTATGAGCTTATCATTCTGATTTGTACCCTAATTTTGTCATTTGCTGTATAGTAGGATCTGCCAAATACTGATGGATCTTTTTCTAATGAGAAACTATCTTATAATCAGAATACGACGTCTCTGTTGATTCTCTACACAAGTTAATTTTGTGTACGTTTATTTATGTGGCATGCGATTTTAACTCTCATCCCATTGCTAACATTATTTGAATCATTTGGTGGTTGCATTGTTTTACTTCTGACACTTAACCATTTGAGTGCTTATGTAGTTACTGGCTGTCAAGAAGCTGGACAGAAGAGTTACCAATCAACAGAAGGATGATGAGTTTCTTGACCTAGTAAACAACATTGACGGAATTCGTCATGCTAATGTTGTTGAGTTGATGGGCTATTGTTCAGAGCATGGTCAAAGGCTTCTGGTTTATGAGTATTGCAGTAGTGGGACACTACAAGATGCGCTGCACTCTGATGATGAATTCAAGAAACAACTTTCATGGGATACCCGGATCCGGATGGCTCTTGGAGCTGCAAGAGGCTTGGAGTAAGTAAATAGCCAGACAGATATAAGTAGAAATCACATGCAAATATATATAAAAGAATATACATATGAGCTATGGAAAATCTGATGGTGAAGATGTTTTTGGCAGTGATCTATAAAAAAATTCTGTAAGCAGTGCTGAATCGTAACTTAGCATTGGAACCTAGCAAAGAACTCAAATCACAAACTAATGTAGTCCGGAACTTTCATGCCTTGTACGTACTACATGACATAAAAGAATGGTTCGAGATGGTCTAAATAAATACTATGTTACAGTTACCAGTTTCAAAAAAAAAAAACTACTATGTTAACATTGCACTTGGTGCTGTATTTAGGTTTATACTTTTTTTCCTCCTCTGCATGAGTTCATGCAAGGGAAGGTGAACACGATAGTGGAAAGATAATATCCTCATATTCACCCCACCCGTGAAGTATTAGTAGTGGGATTGGTAGGTGGTCTAATTCTTAGATTTGCATGACAAGCGAGTTAAAGCAAATTTTAGATCTCATGTAATGACTATTTGTTCTTTTTCGCAATGAAGGTATCTCCATGAGGTCTGCGAGCCACCTATTATTCACAGAAACTTCAAGTCTGTCAATCTTCTCCTTGATGACGAGTTGGCTGTGCATGTCTCTGATTGTGGTTTAGCTTCGCTGATATCATCAGGTGCTGTGAGCCAGGTAACTTCCCATCCTAATATTCTGGATTAGAAGTTTGGAACAAATTGGAAACATTTACCTCTTGTGGGAGGGCACTTTCGGCTTGCACTTCCAGTTGAAAGAAAAGCAAGTTCCGGGTTTATGATCGAAGTTAGATGTGAGCTGAATATGTAGTTAAGGAGGGAATGTAATGATGATCAAAGTGCTTCCAAGTAACACACTGGATTAGAGCAGTAAGAACTACGAATTGAGCGTCTTGTAAATGGATGTTATTGTTTAGAAATAGTTGATTCTGTAGTAGTGCCAGTAGGCATAAGGTCAATCTCAGAAGGGTAAGTCTTACTTTCCCTGTATATCTGGAAATCAGCAGACCAATCTAGCTAGTTGTAGATTACCTGGTTGCCCAGCTAGCCTGGAGTGTTTGTCAACTTTTAGCTTCTTATAATATTTCAATGCTTCACGAGATCTAAGTAGACACTAGTGGTAATTTTGAACCCACTGAGGATTCCTTGCCAACCCTCTGCGGTTCTGGTTTTCAGATGGTGGACTTGACTTCTCACCTTTGTCCCTTGCCAAAGAGATGAAATTTACTAATCCTTGAAACTGTTTTCAACATTCTTGAGAAGTAGGTTTTGTTCTGCACATTTAATATGATGGTGACAAGCTCCCATATTTGTTTTCCTGTTGGAGAATTTTGGCTTCTAAGATGCAGGGAGAACAGTATCACTATGTTAGTTTGACCTAGTCATACATAGAGACACTCTACAGATGCTTTTGTTAAATGAGATGTCAGAAACATTAATTCTATCGTGATTATATGGAAGACCACATTGACTCCTCCCATTTGTTCTATAAGAAACAGTAAAACACAAGATTGAACTGAAAAAGACATAATGGAGATGGCTGCTCTTTTCACTTGTATTTCATATGATAAGAAATCTGTTATTCTAGGAGCATGAGGATCATTGATCTTTGTTGAAACCTCACCTTTTTTATTTTTCTTATGGGTTATGCTGTAGAATCTGAAAATCGTATTAAGTGAAGTTGTACTTAATTTTCAGTTGTCAGGACAACTTCTTACAACCTATGGTTATGGTGCCCCAGAATTTGAGTTAGGGATTTACACTTCTCAAAGTGATGTTTACAGTTTTGGCGTGGTGATGCTGGAACTCATAACAGGCAGAATGTCATATGACAGGTAAAGTCATTTGCACCCGATTGATAAAATTGTCGTGTCTTTGTCTCCCAGCTTTATCATTACCTCTATATCATATCAGAACTCGAAGTCGAGGAGAGCAATTCTTGGTCAGATGGGCAATCCTTCAGCTGCATGATATTGATTCCTTGACAAGGATGGTTGATCCTTCTCTCAAAGGAAAGTACCCACTTAAGTCATTATCACATTTTGCTGACATAATATCCCGCTGTGTTCAGGTGAGTTTTTTCAGTCCGTTCTCTAACTTTCTTAAACCATCTTGTTCACTTCTGGGCGTTAGTTGATCCCTGAATGGATGGCAATCACGCTGTCCTCTCCCCCAATATGTATATAAGTATTTATGCATAAATTCCTATATTACGAGTGAGTAAAAGCGTCATATGATCTATTAAGGATTATTTCCATTTGGCTTCACCTCCCACATCCTGTTCCCACTATGCACACAATTGTGTGCAGATCTAGTACTATACTGTTGTTAATCAAGGAAGAGTGAAGCCCGTCTCATATCTCTTCCTAGAGGGACTAAGATTTAGTTGTTGTATGTATAGGATTTACCTTCACATTTTGGTATAACTATCTTTAATATTTCCTTGCAGCCCGAGCCAGAATTCAGGCCACAAATGTCAGAGGTAGTTCAAGACATCATACAAATGATTAGAAGAGAATCTCCCAGTAGATCCGATGAAGAATGACTTGAACCAAGACTTCAAGATTTTTTACTTTGAGAAGAATTTAACTCGAGCTGAGATACTTGAATTCAAGATTTTGAGGCTGTCGATGCAGTGCCTTGCTACCAAAACTTCATACACTGAGACAAAGGGCAGGCTAAAACGGCGTGATTTCAAATCAACACAGCTCGGTTATCCTGATTCATAGTACAATTTTTTTGCAATCATTCTAATGTTCATTTATAGGCCAAAAAGAAGCCACAATGCATAAAGTGCACTAACCCCATTGTTTTGAGAGCTTATTTATGGTTTTTTAATAGGTATATCTGAAGTTGTAAATCTTTATTTTTTCTGCTGTACATTTTCAATTGTTTGTACAAGAATATTCTTCACTCTTTCAACATGGACTTTTTGTACCACATTTTTCAGCCTTCAGTGTCGTCATCATCATTATCATAGAGGCACAAGTACTCAATTGTTTTTTTTGTTGCTTAAAACGAGTACTCAATTGTGCAATGATGTATATGCTCAATGGATAATTACTTTAAGGTTGTAATTTTACAATTTCTCCAAACATTATGTTACGTTTTTTATACTTTTTAATAGTTGGTTAAAACTAAGGGTGGCCAGTGGGACGGCCCGACCCCGCCCCGGTCCCGCCCGATTTCGCTAAAAAAAAAATGGTGGCGGGCCTCGAACTCAGGACGGGACAATGTCTCGTCCCTCCAGACTCGAGCCCGCCCCAGGCCCTCCCGACCCGACCCCGACCCCGCCCTTTGTCCCCCCTTTGCAAATATGACTGTTGCACCAACGATCATTTTAGATTTTGGCCGTTGGCCAACGTCCATTTTAGGCCTCCCTCCCCAACCCCTATCCCTTAATATTTATTTTTAACCCATAAGTTATTATATTTATACTTTAATCCAATTTTTTAACTATAAATAATTCATTTTCTCTTCATCTTTCTCACAAATTTTCCTACAATCTCTCTAATCTCTCAATATATCTTTCTACAAGACTACATTGTTTACTAAATATTCAATTTTATTTATTCATTTGGAAATTGGGAGTGAAGTTGGCAACTAGCTTGAGGATCTTCCATCGAGCAAAGTTTCAATTTTCAACCTCTCGATTACACGTCGACGTTACGTCGGCGTTTGGTACATTCGTTCCTTCATTAAATTATTATTGTATGTTTATTTTATTTAGCGCACTTAATTTTATTGTCTTTAATTATTTATTATCATAATTAAAATGGAAGGATTAAAAGGTATGTTTAAGGGTAAGGGTAAGGATAAGGGTGCTTCTTCTAGTAGGGGCAACCAGAGCAAGAGTACTTCTTCTAGTCATCTTATTCCTACACATGATGATTTTGTTGATACTCAACATTTTCCTACAATACCATTAGATTTAGACTAGGAGCTATTTTCTAGAACTCAAGAAGACTTTAATTTAGACGATGATCTAGATGATACACCCACTAATGTTGATGACAACACACCCACTAGTGCACCTTCAACTGAAATACCTCTTATTCCCCTAGTATGAGACGAGGTCCAAAAAGCGACCATTAAAATCAGATGCATGGACATCTTTTGATAGGGACATAGAGAATCAAGTAGCTATATGTAAAATTTGTAAAAATATTTTAAAATTTTAAACTGGAAAATGTCACGGTGGGGCGGGGTTTAATTAGACACGTAGTAAGTGCTCATCCAGCTAGGTATGCCCAATACCAGGCTTCAAAATCGGGTGCATACGCCCGCTCCATCGGGACAAGGTTCACATCGACATCGTCTTGTCAGGACCAAGTACAGGGTCAAATTAACCCTATGACGGGGGGAATTGTAGGCTCTAAATACAAGAAACATAGAGATAGGGAAACAATATCAAAATTAGTTGCTGTGGAGGGTTTGCCTTTTTCATTTCCTTCATCTCCCGATTTTATTCATTACATTAGAGATATATATAATCCTGCTTTTAATGATTTTCCTACATCAACTGTTAAGAGAGATGTATTTAAATTCGCGCATGAATATCAACAATATTTACGTTTTTTATTATATCATTTTAATGGCAAAGTTTCTATCACGTCTGATATAGGTCGTAGTACTAACGGCCATGATTATTTAACTGTAACTTGTCATTGGATAGATTATAAATGGTCTATGCAAAAACGTATTTTAGCGTATAGATATATAGATGATAGGCACACTGGTACTTTTATTGCAGATAATATTTATCAAGTGTGCCATTATTACAGAATAACCGATAAAATTATGACTATTACATTAGATAACGCTTCTTCTAACAATTACGCAATTACAATTTTAAAAAATAGTTTAACTCCATCTTTTCCAGATCATTTTCATATAAAATGCGCGTGCCATATATATAACTTAATTGTAAAGGATGATCTATCACTTTTTGAAGACATTCTTAGTAAAATTCAATTTTCTATAAACTTTATTTTTAAAAGTAATAAAGTACAACGTAGAAAAGAATATAAAAAAACTTGTCACGATTGTGGACTACCTTATAGAAAAATTCCACAAGAAGTATCCACTAGGTGAAATTTTTTATACGAGCAACTACTTGTTGCTTATGACTATAGAATACCTATAACTTTATTTTTTAACTCTCATAATAAAAATCCAGCTGATATGATTTTAGATAGTGATTGGGTAAAAATTTCTGAACTTATTGTATTTATAGAGAAATTTTTTCAAGCAACAAAAGAATTTTCCGGTATATATTATCCTACTATTTCAACTATGTTGTTTTATATAACTCTAATATTTTTATTACTTAGTGAATATATGGAAAAATCAGCTTATAAGGCAGCTATTAAAAAAATGTTTGTCAAAATAAAAAAATATTTTATTCCTATTCCCACTATTTATATTATTGGTTCTGTATTAAATCCTACTATTAAAATAGACGGTACTAAATCACTAATTGAAACTATTTACAATTGTATAGAAGTACTACCACCTCCAAGTTCCAAAAATCTAAATCACTCACCACCTATTGAACAAAGTCAAACTAAAGAAGAAGTGTTTTCTAGCGTAGAACACCAATGCAAAAAAATATATAGATTTTATCAACAAGAAAATGCTAGTAACTTACCGACTTCCATACCATCTTCTTCATCTTCAACACAACCTCACAAAAGACATGTTGTTTCTGCGGCTAGTATTGAAAGCCTCAGAAATACAATGTGTAGTCGTACCTCTCCTACTAACCAAATTAGCGAGTTGGATATTTTTATTTTGCAGGGTTCTGTACCGTATCAAGAAGTTATCAATGAAGATGGACATGAAGACTTGTCAAATCTTTGGAGGAATGAGAAGACCTTTCCGACACTTTCATTGATGGCCCGAGATGTTTTGAACATTCAAGCGTCATCAATCTGGCCTGAAAGCGCTTTTTCTCACGCAGATATCAAATAGGAGACCACAGACACTCATTAGCCGGAGACACTTGGAAATTGCGGTATTATTCGGAGATTGGATACGAGCGGAGCGGAGAAGGTGCGGTCAACCTGAGATCAACGAAGAAGAAGATGAAAACTACAACGAAATCTTAACCGAAGGTAGTGGAAGCGGCGATGGATCAATTTGACCAACAAATACCAATTCCAACCGAAGAACCACAAGAAATCATCAAGCAATTAGAACAGGTTTTTGAGAATGTAATTTTTAATTGCAATTTTATTATGTAATTTGCACCTTTTGGAAACAACAACAAATTTGTAATTTAGTTTTTAGACAATTGTATTTGTATTACAAAAAAATCATATGTCTATTAAATAATATAAGAGGCACAAAAACAGCATTGAGATGTTTTTATTACACTATCTTGTTTTGTTTATTGAGTTTTTTTTATACATATGTTATTAAAAAAAGGAAAACCCACGGACCGCTCGCCCGACTCCGCCCGACTGATACCGGGATCGGGATCGACAGGATCGAGCAAGTCCCGCCAGCACTGACCCGACCCCTTCTCTCGCCCGCCCCGACTCGCTGCATCTGCCCGCCAAACCCGAGCCCGGCCCACTGGCCACCCCTAGTTAAAACTACCAAAGCATATGAGATTACCAATTAATGGCCGGATTTATGAAAAGGATTGAGTATAGAATTCTTTATGAAAAAAAATGTGTTTCCCTTAAATTGGCCATTATTAGGCGCATCATTTTTTACTTGTTCTTTTCCCCACCTTGTGGTTGCATGGTGTCCGGTGGTGAATTTATTGCTTTTATCACACACACACATTATGTACTATTTCCAAATACGTAATTTCGGTCCATATTATATATTTTTATGGTTTTTGCACTCTTCAAATAAGACATTCTATGGCATTTACTAGTAAGAGTTATTTTTTCTTGTTAAACGTCTCACTTAATTTAACACTCCAATAGTCGAAGTAGTGATAACATTTTGTTTTCTAAAACGTTAATTATTTTGAAATCTATGGAGTATATATTTAACCTAAGTTCAGATTCACTAAAAAGTAAGTAGTCCTTAGATTACCGGAATGTGATAGACATATATAGAGATTAACTATTCTACATCTCACCATTTTAGTAACAACATAGTTTTCGGGACTAACTAATATCCATAACTAAATAAAGGATAAAATAATCTCACATTTTATATCGGGATTATTATCTTTATCCCACCGACCAAATGAATAGAATGATACTTCGGGCCAATGAATAGAATGATACTTCGGGTCTTTTGATAGGAGGTATATGATGGATAACTTATGCCATATTTTATTCCATATAGATGAGATTCAGTGAGATAACAAAGGAGTTATCCCACCAACCAAACATGAGACAAGTAATTGCACAGTGTACCATTCAAATGGATTTGTCTTTAATTTTTGTCCTTTAAAATTGAACTTATATCTATATAGGGGTTTTGTTGGAAATTTGCCTTTGGTGGGGAGGTGCGTCCATCCATATTTAATGAATTAAATACTAGGGTTCCGCATGTTGGAGGCTTTGTCTCTTCACACGTGCATAATCTACTAAGTGAGTAGATGACCATAGGACCAAAAATCGTCAAATTTCGTTGAGAAATGAAAGAGATACTGGTCCACGAAGTAAGGTGTTTGAGGCATGGAAATATGGCGTGGGACAAATCTACCACATCGGTGGGAAAAAAAGAAGAATTGCTCTCTTTATAAGTCTCAAAATTGGCTAAGGGTTTGGGACCCTAAGGGGTAACCCATGTGTTTGAAGGAGGGAGGACCTAGATGTGCTTTGGTTTGGGGCTAAGCCCACACGAACGCCGCCACCCGTCCGGTCGGGTCGTGGGTCGTGGGCTTCTTCTAATAGACCCCCAAATTATTTGATATTTACAGTTTGATCCCTGGAGTTTCTGGAAAGCTGAAATTGGGAACGATGGAAGGCAGAAAGTTTCTGCCTACAGTTTGGATTGGTTTTTGGAACGTTAAAACCATTAATCTGCACTTAATCACCTCCCCAAAAGCTCCTTCAAGATGCACATTAAATCAGCCATTACTTGACTGATTAACTCCCTCCATAAGCAACCATTACTTGGCTAATTAATGACCATTACTTGGCTAATTAATGGCCATTACTTGGCCATAAACAGCCATTACTTGGCAGTTGAGGAGTCCCTCCCCTTATGCTATATATTGGAGCCTTTTGGCTCAATTGTAGAGGCTGGACAAAAATGAGACACAACATATAAACACAGAGACAATCAGAAGAGAGAAACAACACACATTCTGTCAAAAAATGTGAGCAGAAACAGTGTCAAAAACAGAAACTCTTCCTTCATTTTCCATTGTTCAGCAAGTCGTTTCGTGTTTGTTTTCTTCGACAGAATCAACCTATTTGCTTTGTAGTGTTGATTAGTTGCTGTTTTATCTTGGAAGACAATTTCCCGTTAACGTAAAAACATATATACGGGGCAATCTTGTCTTAAAGACAGAGAGCCATCTCTCGACTCAGCCCACAGTTGTAACAATCCAGATTTAGTATTTCTTGATTTCAGGTTATGAAGATTCGAGACTCAATAAGCTTGCGGCAAATCTGAATATTAGCTTATTTGTTTATCCTTTCGAACACTTGTAATATTTATTTACTTCCCGTACTGCTTTACATATCCAACAATTTAAAGACAAGATCGTATTAGTGTTCGAAAGATGTCGGTCAAAAGTTGTGTGACCAAATCTAGATATGGCTGTGGTTTTCTGGTTGAAGAGAGTTTTGATTATGCTGTTGAAGGTCAACGTGTTCATGGTGTCACCGCTCCTGAGCGTGGTGGGAACAAGCGCCCACGAGAGGCTGGGGATGTCAACTAGGACAAGAGGAGAAGGCTGAAGATGTGGTTCTATCTTGTAGCAGAAGGCCTATATCTTTCCCAGACAAAGAATCTGAATTATGGTAAGGAGGAAATGGACACTCAGTCTGATGAAGTGACTGAAGTGGGCAAGAATCCGAAATTGGGATAAATATTTTTTCTTCCTTGTCAAAAATAAGATTAAATGATGTCTGATTAAAAAGGGCTTAAAGTAAGGAGGAATATGAAAATGTTTTTCGAAATAATTTATATTCCTTACGCTTTAAAATCAGAAGTTTAATCTCTTCTTCCTTCCCGTTTAAAGATTGGATTTTGTAAATGACTTAAAAAGATCCACTGACTGTGCGAAAACTGTTACCACTCTTAAGTAAGCGCCAAGAATTGTCTGGACACCAATCATAAGGGAAGAAGACTAAAAGCTAAAGATGTTGAGCCTGTCACACTATTTGGCAGAAGATCCTTCATAGGATGATATTGGACACTAGTTTCATACAAAGCCTACGGGCGACTGGAGTGGGGCCAGAATTCATTTCATAGGAAAAGTAATGGACACCTAGTGTGGTGGGCTAGAGGTTCCAGGTCTTAAATGACCTGAAGGCCTAAAGAAAGGCAGAAAAGAAATTGGACACTCATTCTGCCAAAGCAACTGGAGTGGTCCAGAGTATCCAGATCACATTCGATCCGGTTACGCCCTAACCACATGCAAGAGGTTGTTCTTGTGAAGCAACGCCACCTCTAAAGTAGAAGGGGTTGGAGAGGTTGTCCTCAATAGGACTTCAGGGAATGATATCACTCCAAAAGGAGGTGATACATGTCCCAAAAACTTAGTTAAGGGACGATGTTGGTCAAGCTGGTTTGAGACTAGTCTAACAGGTCTGTAATAACTAAGAATTGTACAGTATGTCTGTAGCCAAATGAATGATATATTTGTAATCCGTGCATCTATGCCATCATAGATTAAGACACGTTAAATAGAAAGTCATTCAAAAGCTAACGAAGTTGAGATTGTTGCCTTCTGTCAACATAAATCCTCAAAATGAATGTGAGGTAGGTGAAGAGGCAAAATCACCTTTCCAAGTTCCGTCAAAGGAATAGCGAAAGAAGCACCGCTCCTCTAGAACTTAGTCACATCTACATGGGTGATTTGAAGTTTATACAAAATAGAGGGGGGGAGACAAGTACTTTGTGACCTTCATTCATGATGGTACAACGTATTGCATCCTTTGTTTCTAGAAAAGCAAAAATAAAGTTGTTGAAGTGGATAAGCGCTACAAAGCAGAAGTTGAAAATCAACTAAGCCTACGGATTGAGAAATTCGTAGTGATAGAGGGGGAGAATGTGAAGCATCATTCATCAAACGACTACTCATTATTCACCTCAGTCCAATGGTGTTAGCTAAGCGCAAAGCCGTACGCCCAAAATATGTGGGGCAAGGCGATCCTTACCACTAATGCGATTCTCAACAGAAATACGCATAAGGATAATGATAACCCTCCGTGTGAGACATGGAAATGATTTCACATACAAATGTTATGATGTGGGGTGGCTTGGTAGAGATTGGAATACCAAAATAGGTCAAGTTGGACCTAAGACTGTAAATTGCATTTCCATTGGATCTGTAAATAAGAGTAGTGCTTATCGCCTCTTGGTGTCAAAGAATGATGAATTCTTTGAGGATAACTTTCCTTGAGAAGGAAAAAGAAGTGATTACTCGAGGTTAACAAGAACCCGCGAGGGCCTGACTATCCGAAACTAGACGTTCCGTATCTACAGGACTCGGAAGTTGCTGTCTATCCGGAACTTAATATTCCAAATCTACAGAACTCAGGGATTCTAGATGTTGAACCGAGACGGAGCAAAGAGGGGACAAAGACTTGTTCCAGGCCTTCTAGCTTGTATGGTTGAGAGCGAACGATGGACAATTAACAAATAATTGTCATCTCCAAAAGCGTTGCTTTGGAAAGTAGCTACAAAGAGATAAATAAATTCCATCATATAGAACCATACTTGTGTAATGATTGATCTTCCTCCGGAAAAAGAACCTTTGGGTTGTGGAAAAGAATACTAAAAAATGAGTACAAAGTAGATGGATCTACTGACGAATATAAGGCCTCAGCTACTTGTACATGTGTTTCCCTGTGAATAGCTTAACATCCAGGGCCATTTCAGTCTTGCGTGACATGGATGTTGAAACAACCTCCCTAACCAGAGAGTTGGAATGGGAGAATCAGAGTTGGTTTGCTGGAATGTTGGGCTTCTTCCTGAACTTTCATTTTGGTCCCTGAAATGTTTAAATTTTGGTCTTGGAAGTTTCAGATAAAACAAAAATAATGAATCTGACCACAGAAACATTGACTCTGAAGTTAGAAAGCCAACAGTTGGAAAGCCAACAGTTGGAAAGCCAACAGTCTGAGAGAAGAAGTCATATTGAAACAAAGTCTCGATATAAAGATATGGGTATCACAGATAACATCTTAGGAATTGGATTTCTAAGACATCTAACGGACTGGTCTAACTTCAAACTTAGTTGTGAGATAATTAACAGTCTCGTTGAAGCCACCAATGGATATGAATCATAAAACTGATTGGAATCATGGTGCACCTATAGACAAGGAACGATATGTGCAGGTTACTTGTAGTTCAATGTATTGTACACACTACAACCGACATGGTATCGGCCTACAAGCAGATTAGTTGAACTAAGGTTTACTGATGATTTTTTATCAATAGAAGGCGTTGAGTCGGATATGACGCTATCTGAAATATTCGCTTATCTACGGATTATGGTATTCTGGATGTACAGCGGTTCTTGGAAAACACAATGATGCAAACTGGACATCAGATGTAAAGAACACCAAAGCCACAAGTAAATGTGTATGATGGGTCTTGGAAAAACCTCTAAGCAAACTTGCATCGGCCGATTCATGATGGAATCGGAGTTTATCGCTTTATACAAAGCATGAAAGAAGTTGAGTAACTTTACGACTCCTTAGAGGACGTCCTTTATTGGGAGAAACCCGTGCCTTGGCAGATTATACAATGGCTAGGCAGTCTGCTTCAGGAAGGACACAGATGACGGCGTCTGGACATATCTGTCAGGATTTGTCGGAGACATAAGACCGTATGGCAGTTGATCATCACAGGTGTCACTTCCTTGATTACTAATCAAAGGATATAGCAGACCCTTTTAATTAAGAGACTACCCGAAGATCAAGAGTTCTGCTTGTCTAGGGGAACGGGCTTAAAACCCAAACAATATGAACCTTTGCGGTGGTAACCCAACCATACTGATTGGAGATCCCAAGAATTTGGTTCAATGGGAAAACTAAGCAGCAAAAGGTTCAGTTGAGTGCTTCGGTGGAAGCAAGAGCACTTCGGATGATGATTTCTGTAGGGAAACATGAATCCAAAGTTGTTCCCGTGATAGACATTAAAGTGCTACCTGCATGGTGGGTAAATGTTAAGCTTCCAAACCTTTAACGATCCTCAAACGGTTGAGGTTAATGTTGGGGAAACTTTTAATGATTCCTAACACTTGTGAAGTGGGGTATAGCAGGATACCTTGTAGGAGATCACCTATTGAAGTGCGAGGACAGACCGCCTCAATAGAACACACTTAAGAATCCAAGTGTGTCCATGGCCACAACAGACAGAACTATAAGAATGAAAACGAATAAGAAGAGTTATTGTGTTGGTATCATTGTCTTGGCTTACACTAAACACTGACGGTTCAAGACATCACGTTCACCACGCAGTAAATAAGTCCGATGGTATTCAACTAGGGAAAGTTCAAAGCAGAAACTACCTCTTATGATGCAATATCTTTTCGCTGAAAGATTGCTGAAAGTAGGCACCTTGTGTGCGCGCCAAAATCTCTTTCAAGAGGGGATTGTTGGAAATTTGCCTTTGGTGGGGAGATGCGTCCACCCATATTTAATGAATTAAACACTAGGGTTCCGCATGTTGGAGGTTTTGTTTCTTCACACGTGCATAATCTACTAAGTGAGTAGATGATCGTAGGGCCAAGAATCGTCAAATTTAGTTGAGAAATGAAAGAGATATTGGTCCACGAAGTAAGGTGTTTGAGGCATGAAAATATGGTGTGGGACAAATCTACCACATCGGTGAAAAAATGAAGAATTGTTCTCTTTATAAGTCTCAAAATTGGCTAAGGGTTTGGGACCCCTAGGGGTAACCCATGTGTTTGAAGGAGGGAGAATCTAGATGTGCTTTGGTTCGGGGCTAAGCCCACACGCGCGCCGCCACAGCCCGTCCATTCGGGTCACGGGTCACGGGTCGTGGGTCGTGGACTTCTTCTGATAGACTCCTAAATTATTTATTATTTACAGTTTTGTCCCTGGAGTTTCTGAAAAGCTGAAATTGAGAACGACGGAAGACAGAAAGTTTTTGCCTACCGTTTGGATTGGTTTTTGAAACGTTAAAACCATTAATTTGCACTTAATTACCTCCCTAAAAGCTCATTCAAGATGCACAGTAAATCAGCTATTACTTGGCTGATTAACTCCCTCCATAAACAACCATTACTTGACTTATTAATGGCCATTACTTGGCCATAAACAACCATTACTTGGCAATTGAGGAGTCCCTCCCCTTATGCTATATATTGGAGCCTTTTAGCTCAATTGTAGAGGCTGGACAAAAACGAGACACAACATATAAACACAGAGACAAACAGAAGAGAGAAACAACACACATTCTGTCAAAAAACGTGAGCAGAAACAGTGTCAAAAACAGAAACTCTTCCTTCCTTTTCCATTCTTCAGCAAGTTGTTTCGTGTTTGTTTTCTTCACCAGAATCAACCTATTTGCTTTGTAGTGTTGATTAGTTGCTGTTTTATCTTGGGAGACTATTGCCCGTTAACGTAAAAGCATATATACGGGGCAATCTTGTCTTAAAGACAGAGAGCCATCTCTCGACTCAAATTTACGATTGTAACAATAATCCATTTAGTGTTTCTTGATTTCAGGTTATGAAGATTCGAGACTCAACAAGCTTGCGGCAAATCTGAATATTGGCTTGTTTGTTTATCCTTTCGAACACTTATAATATTTATTTACTTCTCGTACTGCTTTACATATCCAACATATTTTACATGACTTATAGATATTATGATTGGTAACTCATAATCTTGTAGTTATAAGTTCAATTTTGAAGAACATAAATTAAACAACAATTCCATTTGAAGGGCAAAAATTAAATAAGCAAAAAGTAGTACGATATCACGTCTATTTCATTAGGGGTGAGCACGGGTACAGGGTACCCAGATACCCGACCGAAACCAACACTAACGGGTAGGTTCTGGATAGATATATTATAATAACGGGTAGGGTTCGGGTAGTAAAATTAGGAACCGATCAATGTCGGGTCCGGTTCCGGCAAATAGAGACAGGGTACCCGGACCCGGAACCGATACCCGGAACCTATAAAATATTAAATATTTTTACTTTTTTTAGAAATATTTGGACCACTTTTAACTTTCTCCAAAATTATTTGTTGCACGCCTGCACATTGATTTTCCCCACCCCAAGATATAAATATTTTAGCTTTTTCACTCCTTTATTCTAGAATGCTCTTTGTGCCCTAAGAGAAAACACCCAAAACTCTCTCAATAACAATTGCGTTTTAGCTACACCACCGAGCTTCATCGTCGTCGTTGTTGAAGCTTTCTCTCAGGTACTTTCATCGTTGTCGTCATTGAAGCTTCACCTTTGCCTCTTTCTCTTCCTTGGTTGTATTCACGTCATTCCTAAAATGCATATGAGTTCATATCTAACTCTTTAATTTCTTTTTAATATCATATGCTTCTGTTCTATTTCAGGCGATACTCATCTTCAATTTGTATTACTTTTTTATTTGAAATGTAAATCTATTTTTAAAATTTGTGTATA
Source organism: Anisodus acutangulus (assembly GCA_029783415.1). Lineage (NCBI taxonomy): Eukaryota > Viridiplantae > Streptophyta > Magnoliopsida > Solanales > Solanaceae > Anisodus > Anisodus acutangulus. The sequence continues at coordinate 27,222,953 of CM056491.1, forward strand.
TTTTTGTAGTTGTGAAGATGAAATTTAGAGATTTACTAGTATAATAAAACTTTTCTTTTGTATCGAAGAGCTTATGAACACGAAAATAAGTTTAATTCAGATATTTTCAAATTTATTTTGAAATCAACACGTTCAATTAATTGAGTGTCAAATTTGGCTTGCAATTTTAGGTTTTGGTTACAGAATTAGCTTTTCTACAATGAATACGTTTTCTAAAACTTCTTATAAGATACTAAAAACTCCGATTGCATGATAAAAAACTACTTGATGAAATTATTTCAGAACTCTTTTTTATTCTCATAGGCTTAAAAATTGTTGCTTAATTTGTGTTTTTTATTTACAGTACAGGAACCTACTGGACCTGTGGGTCCCGATTCAGGTAATGATTGCTATGGGTAGGTTCCGGATAGTAAATTTAGGAACCATCGTTTACCGGTAGGATCCGGATAGTTCAAAAATATTAGGTACCCGGATCCGGTCACACCTGTATTTCATAACAAAAAAAGTACTTGTAGATACATATTCAAAATCTAAACCACCTCAATTGCTCCAGATTCAGATCTGTGGGTGGCATTGCTGCTATTATGGGTGGGCGTTACAATGACAATCCTTTTGCTGAAGAAGAAGTCAATCCATTTTCGGTACAGTCACTTTACTCTATCTTTACTACTCCCACTACTCTACTATCTTTTATATGTCATTTTTAATTTTTAGTCTGAAAACAAAATGTCATGAATTTTTTGTTTTGTTTTGTTATGTTAGTCCGATTTCCAGATCTGTTACTATGAGCTAGAATAGTTCTTATTCTTTATGATTTTTGGAGCAATTTGAATTTTCACTTGCAGAATTGAGCTGTGGCTTGATTTTTTTTTTTTGTAAAATGAGAACCATGCAAGATTACAATGTATTGGTGGAATCGTTAGATTAGTGTGAATAAAGTAGTTTCTAATGCACTCAAGGGTGTTACCTAGTGGTCAATGAAGTGAGTTTAAAACCATCAAGTCTCAGGTTCAAATACTAGCAAAAACAAAAATACGAGTAGGTGAATTCTTCCCATAGAGTTACCTAGTACCTGTCGCTGGTGGGAGGTGCCAGGTTTGCCACGGAGTTAGTCGAGGTGTGCGGAAGTTGGTCCGGACACACCACGGTTATAGAATGTGAATTTCTTCTCTAGAGTGATAGCAGATTAGAAGAAAAAATATCAGTTTTATAAGTAGAGTAGAAGGATGGTAATTTTGTTGCCTTTGTACTTTGTAAGTGTCAGAATAATATAATGTGGTGCAGTCTCAGAAAAGAAAGTATTTGGGATAATAGCATTTTGTATAACATCTTTGGGGTAATTGGTTATTGACCTTGAAATTTATGGATATCTTGCTCACTGCTGATTTAACTTTGGCAGATAGAACATATCTATTGCCTTTTGTATTTTACTCTTCCGGCAAATTATTACTTGAATCATGGTTCGTTATCTTTTCTTTTTAATAATTTTCTACGTGCTTCATATTTTTCTTGTTTTAGGACCGAGGACCTCTAGGAAAGGGTCAATAGAAGTGGTCCATTTTATATGACCACGATGAGATTTTTTTCAAAGTTCTCAAGAGTTTTCACATTTGAAAACCGAGTTGCTGAAGATATGGAAAAAGCAATTATTACATTTTCTTGAATTTTAATTAATCTTATGTAATAAACGTGCAAAATTCTTCTAACCCCATGAAAACCCAAAATCCTGATGAAAAAGGTGGAGGATATACTAAGGTTTTCTCATAAATTGATCCTCATCTCCCGGGTAAAGGAAGCAATTCCTACAAGAGTCTGGATCATCCTAGTCAGCCAGCGGAACAGTTTGCCGCCATAGAAATATCGGGACCCCACCCAAGTATCTTAATCCTAGCTTCTCAGGCCTTCTAATGACCTGTCAATGCATTTAACAAGAGTGCATTTTGCAGTTGCAACTAGTGAATGGTCAGCAAAATGAGGAAGTAATTTGTCTCCTTTGCTACATCAAAATCAATTTTGTCTACACACAGGATAAATCAAAACTAGTGAATGTATAGCTAAAGGCTGATGTTTTTGCATTTGTGTTTTATTTTAACACCTTGTCCTCTGTCCACGTTTTAACTTATGGACTGCAATGACATTGTGATTCTGAAATAATTGGAGCAGAACTTTTCATTCGCGTTAAAGCTGAATCGTTTCTTGTGTACATATTCTGCAAGGCTTCATCGTCGTTGTTGAATAGTGAGAATATCCATTTGCACGTTCTTTTTAGTCCTAGTAATGGTACACGGTACCTCACTTGTATGGAACTTAGTACTTACTAAACTCTGCAGAATAATGTAACTGTTCCTGCTGCTACAAACTCGAGGCCGTCTCCTCTTCCTCATGGACCTGCCGGCTATGATCGTGGCGTAACGGTTGATATTCCTCTTGATGGTTCAAAGGTGAAAAAGATATTTGATATATTGAACTTGTATTTTTTGCTTCCCTGTGACTACTGCACCTGTATTCATTTGGAGCATAGGTTTGAGTAATCCTGTATTTCATTCATATGACTAATCAGGACCTGAAGAAGAAGGAGAAGGAACTCCAAGCTAAAGAGGCTGAATTGAAAAAAAGAGAACAGGTGGGTTGTTACTCTACATTGGCTTCTAGTTATGTCTTGCTTATATTTCACAATAGAAAGCACAATCTTCCGTCAAAATTCTTTTACTATTCAATTGCGTGTTAATTATGAAAGTCGTGTAAGATTACTGGATACCTACTACCACCATACTTATTGTTTTCTAGCTCTAGACGATATTATCTCTTATTTGATTCAAGGTGCTGGGGGCGGTCTATTACCTTTTAGGCATTTTATACATTATTAATTGTCAATTATATTGGTTTCATGTAGGAACTTAAAAGGAAGGAGGATGCAATAGCAAGAGGTGAGTTTCCACTGTATACACATTTGTCTTAACAGTCTTGAACTGTGAACTGACTTTATTTCCAATCTCTCATTTTCCTTCTTCAGCTGGTGTAGTTATTGACGACAAGAATTGGCCACCTTTCTTCCCCATCATTCATCATGATATCGCAAATGAAATTCCAATCCATCTACAGAAGTTGCAATATGTTGCATTCACTACATTGTTGGGTATGTCCGTTTTCTTCTGTATAACTCTCTACTCTATGGATGCTATTAGTGCCTCTCACTTGACCTTTCCAGCAAGTAATCTTCAACCTTATAGGTTAACCTGACCTGGATGATTGTCTTTTAGCTTGAGCACACCCCTTCAGAAATCTACTCACTCCTAGAAAGTAAAAAGTGTTTTACTAGTTTACCCTTAATTAAATAGTACCTACTACCTACTTAACATAGTATCTTGGTTACATAAAAATCCACTTATCTAATTAGGGGTAAAAAAAATTAATACCTTCTTGATTATGTGAAACACCACTTGTTTTGGACCAAAATGAAATGGTAAAAACACCATTTAATGTGGACTGGAGGGAGTAATATACACTACTTTCTTGGTTGACTTTGTTCCAAAAGAAAAGTGTTCTGCATGGTATTCCAGCTACCTATTTTGCATAATAGTAGCATTTATGCTTCAAAGGACTTTTAAACATAAACTCAATCTTTTAGAAAGCTTTTTGTGCAAATGGTTTTAGTGACACTTGGATTAAGCGGGTCAACGGTTTCCTCTAAGTGCCTGAAAATGTCTTTTAAGATTTGAAATCATACTAGTTCATGTCACTTGTAGCTGAACATCTCAAATCTACCAGTCCAAATTGAGATAAAAGAGAACCAGGGAAATTTTCCAGATGGTTTTTGTTAGAGCGATCCATGACAGCCATTTCCTTCTTTTATTGTTGAATCAGACTACTTTCTTGGAACTGGTTTCTTTAGTTAATGCTCTTATTATGGTGGTTGACTGACTTTGGACATGATAAATTGCAGGTCTGGTAGCCTGTCTTGTATGGAACCTTGTTGCTGTCACCTTAGCTTGGATCAGAGGACAAGGTTTCCAGTGGAACTTAATTTACTAACCTCTCTTATACTTTTGTGGAAATGAACCATCTAAGGTTTACATTTTGTCGTTGTAGGTCCAACTATCTGGTTGCTTGCTTGTATCTACTTAATATCAGGTGTCCCAGGAGCCTATGTATTGTGGTATCAGCCTCTTTATCGTGCAATGAGGTACACATTTTTGCTTCCTTTAGTGTGGAGAAATAGATATGTGCTCACCTATGGGAGGGAGTAGATTTATATTATTTTTTCTTTTTATTTCCACAGGGTGATTGTGCCTTCCAAAAGAGTCTGTATTCTGACATCCATTTTGTTTGCAGGACCGACAGTGCGTTGAAGTTTGGGTTGTTTTTCTTATGTTACGTGGTAAATACTACATTACCTTTTTAGTTTTTTTTATACTGTTGAGTTGCTTATTGAGGATGCTGATTGCTTATTTTCATCTTGCAGTTTCACATTGGATTCTGCATCGTTGCTGCTGTGGCACCTCCAATTTTCTTCAAGGGGAAATCTTTTACGTAAGTTGCTTGTTTATGTTAGAATGGGCAATGGTTGCTGGTACAAGCCGTTTCTTGGATATGCAACCAGTTGCCTTGCCTTCCTGTTCGAGAAGACCATGTTTGGATAGAGTTATATTTAGCTCTTTTAGCTAATCTATGTTTTCATTGATAATTTGATCTAACCCTTATTTAGAAAATGACTCATTCTTGTTTCGTTTCCTTGTTTAACAGCGGTATCTTGCCTGCAATTGATCTTTTAGGCTGGCATGCTTTGGTTGGGGTAAGCTTTTATTTTCTGTCTCAAAGTTTACCTTTAAAAGCACTACTATTCCTAGTATTCTTGACCCATTATTTAAACATTTTGCTTGTAAGTTCGCTTCATATCTTAAACTTGGTTTTCCTTTGCAGATATTCTACTTCATTGGAGCTGCATTCTTCTGTCTTGAAACACTGCTCAGTATATGGGTTATACAGGTTTAGTTATCTGCCTCTCTTTGTTCATATAACTTTGGTAGTTGTCTGACCCTGAACATCTTTCAAATTGCTCCACCTTGTGCAGCAAGTCTACATGTATTTCCGGGGAAGTGGAAAAGCTGCAGAGATGAAGAAAGAGGCTGCAAGATCGACTATGATGGCAGCACTATGACATTAGTGTAGGGTCATGCGAATACATGCAGTTTTGTTCTTCGGGTTTGTTAAATTCTTTGATTGCTTTTCTCCGTACAACTTAACTGGATATCTGAGTGATGCAAATGTAATTCTGGAGTACATAGCGATATCCAAGCCATTTACTTTCAGTTGACTTTTAAGTCCATATAATCACAGAGCATTCAACAAAATTTGATGTCAATGACTTTTAAGCCCTGTCTGACACTCTCGGAACAGCCTGATGTTATGTGGATATTGAAATTCATTTAAATGCTTGATAATTTCCTATATGTGTGTTTCATGCTGCTCATTGTGCTTCAAGAATACAGGACTAGATGTCTTGTCAGGCAACAGTATTGAAGAGCAATTAACTTGCATGAATGGCTACTTTGCAAATAAGTTGTGCCCTTAAATATAATTTGCGTTTATCTTGGTATTTCCTTTTTTCTCTCTCTCTGCAAGAACTTTAGAAATAAGGCAGAGCAAGAGTAGAAAGCAGAAGAACAACAGTGTTCTATAAAACTAACAATACATTTTCTTATTACACGCCAAAAGAATCATTTTACTAAAATTGCACAAATTGAAGACAAAGACCTGCATATATAAAGACCAGTAACAGCTTGACCCTTTAAATAGGAAATAAAATACAAACTTCAATAAAGAAAAGAGGAAGTTAAAAGCCATTACCTCGTAAAATTAGTGAAGAAATCCAAGAGAGAGCTGTGTGGGATATGAGATTACATTTACAATTACATATAATGAGAGACAAAATGTGATAAGGACTCCTTGAATCTGGCTTTGTAGATCACATTTATATTTCGTATTCTCAGTTTATATTTATACTTTAGTCTTTTCTAAATTATATCATTTCAAATGCACATAATTAGATGTCTACCCCATAAATTACTATTCATTTCCACATAAATAAAATGTTATTGGAAAAATTCTTTTCCACAATCTCTCATTCTCCATAAAAATACGTCTCTAATTTGTCAATGCAAAATTCTTACTTTGAAAAGTTTTAATATGTTAGCTTGTTACACCTTTTTCCTAAACAAAAAAAATATTAAAAAGACTTTTGGTAAAACTCCTCGTTAAAAATTACTTTGCTGTACTTTTCCGAAAAATTAAAATAATGGTAAATTGCACAAAGAATTGGAAAAGCTTTTTCAAGTAGAGTAATCTTTTTGGAGAAAAAGTTGGTTGCAAAACACATAAAGATAAGTCGTAGTTTTGTCTTTTCTTGAAAAAATTTGTGAGTCTATTTCAGTTGAAGATGATTTTGCTTCAATAAGTACCTCTTTACCCAAAAAATCTTCAACCTAGCAACTTCTTTCTTTCAAATTATTTTAAAAAAAATCCTCAAACAAAAAAAAACATAATTTAACTCACGTCAAAAATAAAATAAAAAACTTAGGACCCATTTGACATGTAAATTCTTCATTTTTCGAATTTTCCCCACTTTGGCTATGAAAACTTTAAATTTGAAAAACACTTTAATTTTTTTCCACTTTCAGTACATTTAAATAACTAAATATTCCTTGCAAAAATTATAATTAAGGACAACTTCATCTTTAACTTCAACTCCAAAATTGCAATAAAATGAAAAATATTTAATTTTAATGACCAAAAGTCTACTTATTTTAAATACTTTTTTCCTAAAGAACATTAAAAAACAAATTTTAAAAAAACCATTGTCTTGAAATGAAAATTAAAAAGGAGGAGATTCCTCTTCCCAAGTTTTGGAAATATCTATCACCAAAAGATGTGGGGAGGGGGATGAAACTGCTAATTTCTTAATTAGATGTTTTGAGTTTGAGTTCTGAATATGAAAAAAAATTCATACTTCTCTCATAAATGAGCTCTATGCAGCTTGAATTCAGATATAATGGGGCTTGATACGGGATGTACACCGGGTGAGAAAAAAAAATGTTTTGGAAATATTTCCCTCACTTATTTTGTTTTGTTCTATTTCTGCCGGCAGCATATTTCTTTTTTCAGCTTGTTACAGTTAATCAGTTAAAAATTGCTCATTTTCTTGTTCATCTCTAAACAACCAAATGATACTTCAAACATACACTTCCATGGAGATTGGACAAGGAGTAATACCCTTTAAAGGTCAGTCTATTTCTTCAAAGTGTGAGCCTCAAAACCTTAATTCTCATTTCAATTCTAGGGTTTATCTAGGGTTTAACTTACACACACCCAAACACAGTTTTACCCAAAAACAAATCTTTAAATCTCAACCTTCATCCAAAACCAACCACCCATTACACAAAAATGTAAATATTCTGCAACCCCATAAGAAAAAACCTCAAGAAAATAATAAAGATAGGATTTTTATAGGGTGTAAGCTACAGTGTCATTCAAAGGCTGAAGCTTTACCTTCAAGAACTGTTATTAATGGTAAAAAAAAAGGGTATGGAGGTATTTTACCTTCAATTTTACGTTCTTTACGTACTGAAAATGATGTCAAAAAAGCCCTTGATTTGTATTATGGGAAACTTAGTCCTAAAGAACAGACTGTCATTCTCAAAGAGCAGAGTAATTGGGAAAAGCCTCTTAGGGTATTTGAGTGGATGAAATCGCAGAAAGATTATGTTCCGAATGTAATTCACTATAATGTCATACTTAGGGCACTTGGTAGAGCTAAGAAATGGGATGAGTTGAGACTTTGTTGGATTGAAATGGCAAAAAATAGTGTTTTTCCGACAAATAATACGTATGGGATGCTCGTTGATGTGTACGGGAAAGCAGGGTTAGTAAAGGAGGCTCTTTTATGGATTAAACATATGAAGTTGAGGGGAATTTTTCCAGATGAGGTTACAATGAATACTGTTGTTAAAGTATTGAAGGATGCAGGGGAATATGATATTGCAGATAGGTTCTATAAGGATTGGTGCATTGGGAAGATTGAATTGGATGATCTTGATTATGAGTCGATAGACGACTCTGAACCTTTCAGTTTGAAGCAGTTTTTGTTGACTGAGCTTTTCAGGACTGGAGGGAGGAATCCTTCTAGAGTTTCAGAATTTGAGAGCATTGGTAGGAAACCTCGAATGACTGCCACTTACAATACTCTGATTGATTTGTATGGGAAGGCTGGTCGCTTGAAAGACGCTGCAAATGTTTTTAATGAGATGTTGAAATCAGGGGCTGCCTTAGACGCCTTTACCTTCAACACCGTGATCTTTATTTGTGGAAGTCATGGTAACTTGGAAGAGGCGGAAGCTTTGCTAAACAAGACGGAGGAAAGAGGAATATCTCCCGACACGAAAACATACAACATTTTCCTGTCTCTTTATGCTAATGCAGGTAAGATTGATAGGGCTCTTAAGTGGTACAGAAAGATAAGGGGAACTGGACTTTTCCCTGATGCTGTGACTTGTAGGGCTATTATTCAAATACTATGCAAGCAAAATATGCTCTGGGAAGTTGAAGATGTGATTACTGAAATAGAAAGTTTAGGTATGTATATAGATGAACATTCTCTTCCTGTTATTATGAGAATGTATATCAATGAAGGGTTGATTGATCGTGCAAAGGCGCTTTTCGAGAAGTGCCAACTGAATGGAGGGTTATCGTCACCAGCTTATGCTGCCATCATCGACATGTATGCTGATAAGGGACTTTGGGCTGAAGCCGAGGACGTGTTCTTTGGTAGAAGAGACAAGTTTATTCAGAAGAAAGCAATTGTAGAGTATAACGTCATGATCAAAGCATATGGCATTGCAAAGCTATACGATAAAGCTTTCTCGCTCTTCAAGGGAATGAAAAGCCAAGGGACATGGCCAGATGAGTGCACTTATAACTCTCTAATCCAGATGTTTTCGGGAGGTGGTTTAGTTGACCAAGCCACAGAGCTCTTAGCCGAAATGCAAGGATTAAGATTTAAGCCTTCATGTTCTACCTTCTCTGCACTAATTGCTAGTTATGTGCGGATGAATAGGCTCTCTGATGCTGTAGACGTCTTCGGTGAAATGTCAAAAGCAGGTGTAAAACCAAATGAGGTTGTGTATGAATCTTTAATTGATGGATTTGCTGAAGCTGGTAAATTTGAAGAAGCTATGCATTATTTCCATGTCATGAATGACTCTGGGATTCAAGCTAATCAAATAATCTTGACTTCAATGATTAAGGCTTTTAGTACTCTTGGCTCAGTAGAGGGAGCAAAAAAACTGTATGAGCAGATGAAAAACTTGCATGGAGGTCCTGATATTATTGCATCCAATAGTATACTCAATCTGTATGCGGACTTCGGAATGGTCTCTGAAGCAAAAATGATATTTAATCATTTGAGGGAGAAAGGCCAGGCTGATGGTGTTACTTTTGCGACCTTGATTTATGCATACAAGAATATGGGTATGCTCGATGAAGCTATTGAGATAGCAGAGGAGATGAAACAGTCTGGACTTTTAAGAGATTGTGTGACATTCAATAAGGTAATGGCATGCTATGCCACAAATGGACAGCTTGTTGAATGTGGCGAATTGCTAAATGAAATGATTAACCGGAAACTCCTGCCTGATGGGGGCACATTTAAAGTTTTATTCACAATATTGAAAAAGGGAGGTTTGTCGGCAGAGGCAGTTAGACAACTCGAGTTGTCTTACTGAGAAGGTAAACCTTATGCCAGACAAGCTGTCATAACCTCTGTTTATTCTGCAGTAGGGTTGCATGCATATGCAATTGAATCCTGCCACATCATCACTCAGCCAGGATTGGGACTCCATCCATTTGCTTACAACGTTGCAATATATGTGTATGGAGCTTCAGGCCAAATTGATGAGGCGCTAAAAATATTTATGAAGAGTGGCCAGTGGGCCGGGCTCGGGTCTGGCGGGGTCGGGGTCGGGGCGGGACGGGAGAAGGGTCGGGTGCAGGTCGGCGGAGTTCGGGCGGGGTCGGGTCCTGGCGGGGCGATAGTCCGTCGATCCCCCGATCGATCCCGTCGATCGGCGGGCAGGGCCGGCGGCTTCGGGCTTCGAGGCGGGCTCGGGTCTGAGTCGGGCTCGAAGCGAGTCTGGCGGGTTTCCTTTTTTTAAATAACATATGTATAAAAAAAAACTCAATAAACAAAACAAGATAGTGTAATAAAAAAACATCCCAAGTTTGTTATTTGTGCCTCTTATATTATTTAATAGACATATGATTTTTTGTAATACAAATACAATTGTCTAAAATCTAAATTACCCAACTTTGTGGTGTTGTCCAAAAGTTGTAAATTACATAATAAAATTGCAATTAAAAAATTACATTCTCAAAAAATCGCTTCTAATTGCTTGATGATTTCATGTGGTTCTTCTGGGTTGGAATTGGTATTTGTTGGGCAAATTGATCCACGTCGCTTCCACTACCTTCGGTTAAGATTTACGTTGTAGTTTTCATCATCTTCTTTCGTTGATCTCAGGTTGACCGCACCTTCTCCGCTCCTCCGTATCCAATCTCTGAATAATCTTGTAATTTCCAAAATTTGTCTCCGGCTAATGAGTGTCTGTGGTCTCCTATTTGATATCTGCGAGAAAAAGCGCTTCAGGCAGATTGATGGCGGCAGATGTTCAAAACATCTCGAGCCATCAATGAAAGTGTCGGAAAAGGTCTTCTCATTCCACTCGATTTCAACAAGTCTTCATGTCCATCTTCATTGATAACTTCTTGATACTGATGCGAATCTGCAAAATAAAAATATCCAACTTCGCTAATTTGGTTAGTAGTAGAGTACTACATTCTATTTCACGAGGCTTTCAATACTAAGCCGAAACAACATGTCTTTTGTGAGGTTGTGTTGAAGATGAAGAAGATGGTATGGAGCCAAGCAAGTTAATAGCATTTTCTTGTTGATAAAATCTATATATATTTTTGCGTAGTGTTCTACGCTAGACAACACTTCTTCTTTAGTTTGTTCAATAGGTGGTGGGTGATTTAGATTTTGGGACTTGGAGGTGGTAGTACTTTATACAATCGTAAATAGTTTCAATTAGTGATTTAGTACCGCCTATTTTAATAGTAGGATATATCTGAGAACTAATAATATAAATAGAGGGAATAGGAATAAAATATTTTTATTTTGACAAATATTTTTAATAAATTTGCCTTATAAGTTGGTTTTCCATATATTCACTAAGTAATAAAAATATTGGAGTTATATAAAACAACATAGTTGAAATAGTAGGATAATATATACCGGAAAAATTCTTTTGTTGCTTGAAAAATTTCTCTAAAAATACAATAAGTTCGGAAATTTTTACCCAATCACTATCTAAAATCATATCAATTTGGATTTTTATTATGAGAGTTAAAAAATAAAGTTATAGGTATTCTATAGTCATAAGCAACAAGTAGTTGCTTTCGTATAAAGAATTCTACCTAGTGGATACTTCTTGTGGAATTTTTCTATAAGGTAGTTCATAATCGTGACAAGTTTTTATATTCTTTTCTACGTTGTACTTTATTACTTTTAAAAATAAAGTTTATAGCAAATTGTATTTTACTAAGAATGTCTTCAAAAAGTGATAGACCATCCTTACAATTAAGTTATATATATGGTACGCACTGTGCATTTTATATGAAAATGATCTGAAAAAGATGGAGTTAAACTATTTTTTAAAATTGTAATTGCGTAATTGTTAGAAGAAGGCGTTATCTAATGTAATAGTCATAATTTTATCGGTTATTCAGAATAATGACACACTTGATAAATATTATACGCAATAAAAAGTACGGTGTGCCTATCATCTATATATCTATACACTAAAATACGTTTTTGCATAGATCATTTATAATCTATCCAATGACAAGTTACAATTAAATAATCATGGCCGTTAGTACTACGACTTATATCAGACGTGATAGAAACTCTGTCATTAAAATGATATAATGAAAAACGTAAATATTGTTGATATTCATGCGCGAATTTAAATACATCTCTCTTAACAGTTGATGTAGGAAAACCATTAAAAGCAGGATTATATATATCTCTAATGTAATGAATAAAGCGGAGATGAAGAAATGAAAAGAGAAAACCCTCCCACAAAGAACTAATTTTGATATTGCTTCCTATCTCTATGTTTATCAGTATTTAGAGCCTACAATTCCCAGTCATAGGGTTAATTTGACCACTTGGCAATTAGAGTCGGTATCGGTATGTGAATCTTGTCTCAGATGGAGCCGGGCGTTTACTTCCTGGTTTTGAAGCACGGTATTGGGCATACCTAGCTGGATGAACACTTACTACGTGTCTAATTAAACCCCCGGCCCCAGTGACCTTTTCCAGATTTTAAATTTTAAAACATTTTTACAAATTTTACATATGGCTACTTGATTCTCTCGTCCTATCAAAAATGTCCATGCATCTGATTTTAATGGTCGTTTTGTTTGGACCTCGTCTCATACTAGGGGAATAGGAGTTATTTAGGTTGAAGGTGCACTAGTGGGTGTGTTGTCATCAACATTAGTGGGTATATCATCTAGATCATCGTCTAAATTAAAGTCTTCTTGAGTTCAGGAAAATAGCTCGGTCTAAATCTAATGGTATTGTAGGAAAATGTTGAGTATCAACAAAATCATCTGTGTAGGAATAAGATGACTAGAAGAAGTACCACTTGCCCTGGTTGCCCTACTGTAAGAAGCACACCCTTTACCCTTAAACATACCTTTTAATCCTTCCATTTTAATTATGATAATAAATAATTAAAGACAATAAATTTAAGTCGCTAAATAAAATAAACAGGACAATAATAATTTAATGAAGGAGCGAATGTACCAAAGCGCCGACGTATGCGTCGACGATATATCGAGAGGTTGAAAATTGAAACTTTGCTCGATGGAAGATCCTCAGCTAGTTGCCAACTTCACTCCCAAATTCCCAAATGAATAAATAAAATTGAATATTTAGCAAACAATGTAGACTTGTAGAGATATATTGAGAAATTAGAGAGATTGTAGGAAGATTTGTGAGAAAGATGAAGAGAAAATGAGTTATTTATAGTTGGAAAATTGGGTTAAAGTGTAAATATAATAATTTATGGGTTAAAAATAAATATTAAGGGGTAGGGGTTGGGGGAGGGCCTAAAATGGCGTTATTATGACCATAATCTAAAAATGACGTTGGTGCAACGACCGTATTTGCAAAGAGAAGAAGCGGTCGGGTCGGGTCAGGCCTGGGCACAGGCGGGCTCGGGTCTCGCGGGACGAGACATCGTCCCGTCCAGAGTTCGAGACCCGCCCCCGTTATTTTTTTTTTTAATTTTTTTTTTGGCGGGGTCGGGGCGGGCTCGGGACGGGGTCGGGCCATCCCGGCCCACTGGCCAGCCCTATTTATGAGCATGAAAGATGAAGGACTGGAACCAGATATTGTCACATTTGTTAATCTTGTAGGCTGTTATGGGAAAGCTGGCATGGTTGAAGGTATAAAGCGGATATATGGCCAGTTAAAATATGAACTTATTGAGCCGAACAAATCACTATATGATGCAATCATAGATGCCTATGGAAATGCAGGCAGATATGACCTTGCTGATTTGGTTAGTCAGGAAATGAAACTTGATTTAGAGGTGAAGCAGGTTACGGACTCTGAATCTGAAGGTGGTCAAGAAGAATATTCGGAAGGTTGATAAGGCTAAGAGTGACCTTGTGCTTAGTAGCATTCTAGATTTGGTTAGTTGCATTTTGAATGTTACCTATCCCTACTCCTTCCTGTCTGTCTTTCAATCTTCTAACAATTCTATCTTTCCATTCCTTGTGCTCTTTTGTAATATCAGAGTTAAAATGTCTCCCTTGCAGGTGCTACGTAATACTGATAGGTTGAGCTCTGTTATTCCGTTTCCTTCCAGCAAGTACCGTACATTCTGCTCTTTTGTAGCATCAGAGTTAAAATGCCTGCCTTGCTGGTGCTACATGATACTTGATAGGTTGAGTTCTGTTATTCCTTTTTTTTTTTTGGTAAAGCTCTGTTATTCTTTTCTTCCACCAAGTACCTCCATCTTTTGCCATCACTTCATCAGATGATTGAATGTCATTTCTATCATTGCAGAAGTTATTTGTCTTTCTGAATAGGTTGAGTTCTGTTATTCCTTTCCTTTTAGCAAGTACTTCTATCTTTGTCATCACTTCATCAGATGAATGAAACTCATTTTCGTTATTGCAGAAGTTATTAGAGATTTCTTTAATGAATCTCCTAGCTGAGCAGGAAAAAAGTTTTTACGCTGGTTTACAACTATAGAAGTATTATCTGTACAACTTATCGAAATGTGAAATAGTTACAAAAATATCAAGTTTTGCTCCCACTGATATCTTCTAAAAAGGGCGGACTACAGATCGAGGGAGAGAAGATGGATGAGAAATTGGTTAACTTCATCTCCATACTCCAAATTGGGACAAGCCTCCCTAAATTATTACTTGGACGCGCGAGTATGTATCTGCATACAAATTGCAGATTGATACAGAAAATCTTAGCATGTGAAATTTGGAGTGTGGAAGGACTCACCAACAAAGAATGAAGAGGTTTTCCTGACCCACTCCCAAGATGGTAAGTTCATATTCTCTGCATCTGTGTTTCTTAAACCACATTGAGGTTTATGGAAAACAATAATGTAGATAGTTCCTTTGAATTTAGGCATCTATTACAAAGGAGTTAATCAAGTAGTCATTACCTATTGGTGTTTCATGTTTTCATATTTGTCGATGACTATCCAAAAAAACATGATGGTAAGTCCTTGCTTTGCTTAGTTGATTAATTCACAACCATTAAGTTTTTTTAATATTTATTTGTGTTTTGCCCAACATCAAAGGAAAAAGAAATATCATTGTGTGATAACTGTGCTTTTAGTCAGTAGAGATGTAAATTTGACATGATTAGTATAAGCACCATGTGCAAGTATTTATGAACAGTTTAAACAACTTTAATTTGTGCAATTAGGACATACAACAGAGATATTAAGCTTTACACTCACTTTCAAGTCAGTCAAAATATTTGGGGTACTATTCCAAAAAAGGAGTAAGTTAGAGTTTGGAGTGTATCTGGGCTTTTACCTTAACTATAATATGTTAATGTCTGCCCAAATACAATACCAAATAGCAAAGTAGTTTTGTATTATGAAATAATCAGAATCTAAAAACACATGCCATAGTTGCTAAAATGTAGCTCAGTCGCAAACATTTCACATTAGAACTCTGCATGATCATCTAATCTAAATTAGAGAACTTGCAGTAACTTAGATGTTTTCATGAGCTGTAGTACTGCAGAATGTTGAGAAAACATTTTTGAGTAGAATATGCCTTTATAAATAAAGAAAAAGAGAGTACAATATGATAATTCAAAAATCATCTGTTCGTACAAGAGAGGAAACAAAATTTTTAAATTTTATTTTCGGTTTGTAATACGTTCCTTTGTGTAGATTCTTTATCTTTTAAGTATGTGTCTTTTTGGGTGATAATGACTTGATCTGCTACCATATAGAATTATATGAATGGTTTTATCTAAAAGTTGATTTTTTTTTTTTGTAGAATTTGTATTGGGTTTATAGCAAGTTAAAAGGAGATGAAAAAAGCACAGTGCAGCTGCTTTCATGGTTCATATCATTGGTCCGGAGGTCCCTTTTCTTTTTGTTGGTTGACAAGACTGAGGATAAAAGTACTCATTAGCAGTTGGCTTAATATTCTGCTGTTCATATTAGCTTTTCTTGAGGGAAGCCAATTAACTTTGTGTTGTAAGGGACAAGTTCTGAAAGGGTCAATTTTGCTTGAGTTTCTCTATTTTTGTGAATGAGAAGAGAGGCATGTCATCGTTCATCATCAGAAGATATGCTGGCCTTTGCAAGTCTTTGCTGCAGTGTCCACCTGAGTTCTACTTGCCTCACTCTACGTAGAGAACTAGAGGTATTTCCCCTTTTTGTCTTAACTTTACTGCTTTGGGAAGCTTCAGTTCTTTGTTTTCATTCTTGTTCTTCCATTGAGGAATTCGGGTATTTATGGAGGGAATGTTCTGTTTACCGGAACCTTATAGGAGTAATAATTATTGAACTTTTATTTCTTGATATTCCAAAGTTTCTTGCTTAAATCTTCATATATTTTGACAAATTTCTTGCTTAACTACATGATCACTTTTTTCTTTGAGTTGTCTGTTAATGATTTGGCAGTTGACATGAGTGTTCTTACTTCTTACTATTATGGTAGCTCAGTTGAGTTGGAAGTTCTCCTTCGCACTATTTTATGTAATTTGAAATCATGTAGTTTTGAAGAGTTCTGATGGAAATAACTAATGTTTCGTTGGCTTTGAATTCTTGTATACCTTATTCTTGAATTAGTCGATTTTCCAGGATGTTCTCTAAATTTTCTGTCATAGCGTATTCGCAATAGGTTTCATGGGAACCATTCATACAGCCTCGACCCCTACGGCTGAAATTTTAGCCCTAAGACGGCTGCAAATAGCTTGGATCAATGGTTTAACACCTATCCAAGTTGAAGTGGATTCAGTAGATGTGATTTAACATGATAATCAAAGGCAATGAAATACTAAATCCTATTGTGTTTGAATGCAGGTTGTTGCTGATGAAGATGGGGAAACCGCCAGTCCGATACAGATACAGAGAACAAAATAGGGTGGCAGACACTTTAGCAAAACAAGGAGCTAAAGGGAATTTTTTTGGGGACCTGATGATTTTGGTAGTTCCTCCGATGTTTGCCACGAAGTGTTTTGGGCAGACATTCTAGGAACTACGACTAGTAGACTAATTTCAGGTTGTAATATTATTGATTGCTTTGTAAACTATGAAGCACCATGGTGCACCGAAGGTGTAAACAATGTTTTTGCTATTAACTAGCGCTATATATATGAAAGTCGTGGATTTACCAAAAAAAAAACTACTTTGGGATTGAAGTGTAGTTGAGTGATGGATTGGTTGTAGTTAGAAGTGAGACCCCTCAATTGCTAAATTCAGATGTGTGTTTCTGTATGTTTTTTAGTTTGATTTTCTCTTCAATTAGTCATGTAGGTGAAATTGTTGTTTATTGAGCAGGGAGTTAGAAGGGCAAAAATCCAGGAGTTGCTGAATGTTTCCATATCCGTTCTTAAGCCAGGTTCAATTAGTAGTTTTCTTTCCCTGTATATGGGAAAATATTAATTCAGTCAATCAAGTTAGAACTATAAATTACAGTGAAATTTCTCTATAATTGTCATTTGTTATAATAACATTTCACTATAACGGCTTGATTTTTTTTGGAACCGATTTTTCATGTTATATTTTACTTCTCTATAGCATCATTCTACGTATAATAGCAGTGACATTCATTATAGCGGTACATTCTTTGTAAAATTACCTCTATAACAATCATATTCAAGTATTGTGTAATAATATTTTGTAAGAAATATGTTATGTATAAAAATAAAAAGCTATTGTTAAGAGTCAATTGTTACTTGGGGTGAGATAGAAGATTAACTATTAAACTCTTAGATAACCTTTAATGAAAAGTTATGAATTCTCTTTTGCTGAAAGTTTGGACAAAATTTTTCATCAATTCAATTGTGTTGTATTGTTACTAAGAGACTGAAATTTATGATACAACCTACAATTGTTGAATTCTTACGTCAAACTTGAAATATTTAAGTTCTCAATTAATTTTAAATGTAAATGTTCCTTACATTTTAATTTTTTATCGGTATGGTACAACTACTTATAGATTTATTACTAATTTATTAATTAACGAGATATAAAAATTAA
Source organism: Anisodus acutangulus (assembly GCA_029783415.1). NCBI lineage: Eukaryota > Viridiplantae > Streptophyta > Magnoliopsida > Solanales > Solanaceae > Anisodus > Anisodus acutangulus. The sequence continues at coordinate 27,240,829 of CM056491.1, forward strand.
TTGAGATTTTAAAATTAACAAGTATATTGGTTTTGTTTATATGTAACATAAAGGTATAGAAGAATAATTGTTTGCGTACTTTGTTTATAACAACTAAATGAGACATAAATATGAAATGTCAGTATACATACATAATGACACCTCACTATAGCAACCATGGAATTTTCGGACAAATGCTGCCATTATAGAGAGGTTTGACTGTACTTCGTTTGCCTTGTTTATCTTGCTATTCTGCTGCCGTTATTTTACTGTCTATCCTGCTTTGGTTACACTTATTTTGAGTCGGGGGCTATCGGAAACAACCTCACAAAATTAGAGGTAAGATCTGCGTACATCTTACCCTCCCCACATCACTTGTGGAATTACAATGCGTATGTTGTTGTTGCTGAAGGAAATATTTTTCGTGATCATTTCATTCCTTGAATACAATATTATATACATCAATACAAGACTTAATCTAGGCTATAATTATGGTAGAATATACTACGAATATTTACAACCTAAATATATAATATTTGATTTGATTATGGAAATAATCAAAGATTATTTTTATAATCTATCATTCCCTCGCAGTCTTAGCGGGAGGCTCTCGTACGTTGAGACTGTCCCTGAAATTATCAAAGAGTATCCGTGGAAGACCTTTTGTGAATATATCGGCAATTTGATATCGAGACGGGACATGGAGAACACTGACTTGTCCCCGTGCAACCTTTTCACGGACAAATAAAATATCCATCTATATATGTTTAGTGCGTTGATGTTGTATGGGTTCCCTGACAGATATATCGCACTCATACAATCACAATAAACTACAATTGCTTTTTTGATCGGACAATGGAGCTCCAATAACAAATTACGAAGCCAATATGATTCAGAGACACCATTCACTACTCCTTTATATTCAGCTTCAGCACTAGACCGAGATAGCGTGGGTTGACGCTTCGACGACCACGAGGTCAAATTGTCTCCGAAAAACACACAATAACCAGAGGTAGAGCGTCTGGTATCCGCGCATCCACCCCAATCAACATCAGTATAAGATGTGAGACTGGAAACAACTGACTTATATAGATGCAAGCCATAGTTAAGAGTACCCTGAATATACCGCAGAATTCGTTTGAGAGCACTCATATGCTCCTCCTTCGGGTCATGTATATGTAAACATACCTGTTGAAAAACATATGATATATCCGGTCTTGTAAAGGTGAGATACTGTAATGCCCCTGTTAAACTGCGGTATGTGTCGGATCGCCGTATGGAGACCCTGAAGAGTTACTTAAGTTAGCCTTGGTGTCCACCGGTGTAGGTAATGGCTTAAAAGAAGACATGTCGACTATGTCAATTATCTCCTCAGCATATTTCCTTTGACAAAGAAATGGACCACCTGTATGTTGAGTTACAACAATGCCAAAAAAATAGTTCAAATGACCCAAATCCTTCCTAGCAAACTCAGATGCCAGAAGGGACATAATAGATTGGCGAAGAGTGGCAGATGATGTAGTGAGGATGATGTCATCAACATATAGAAGAATGTAGGACATGTCGTTCCCTTTGTGATAAATAAACAAAGATTGATCAGATTGCTATGTGTGAAACCCAGTGTGAAAAAAAACCCAACAAACCTGTTATACCAAGCCCGTGGGGCATGTTTGAGCCCATATAACGATTTCTTTAACAAGCAAACATAATCAGGATGAATAGGATTTCAGAATCCCAAAGGTTGGTAAATGTAAACCGTTTCCTGGAGGTGACCGTGGAGGAATGCATTTTTGACGTCCAACTGATGAATGAACCATGATTTTGATAGATCAAGACTGAGAACTGTCCAGATAGTTTTCGGTTTAACAACTAGGCTAAACGTCTCATCACAATCCACTCCAACCTACTGAGACATGTCATCACCAATAAGACGGGCTTTGTGTCTCTCAAAGGAACCATCAACTTTTTTTTTATGACAAAAAATCCACATAGAACGTATAATGTTCACATTAGGCGGATGGGGCACCAACTCCCACGTCTTATTTTTAATAAGAGCATCAACTTCATCTATCATGGCGACCTTCCAATTCCGGTCCGATAGGGCAACTTTCAGGTTACAGGGAATCGGGGATTGTTAGACAGAGAATGCCAAATTAAAATGACGTTTAGGCAAAAAAATCCCATGCATGACACATGTTTTAATGGACCGAGTTGGTGCCAAAGTGGATTGCTAGGCCAGGGAAGTGTCGGATTGATGTGGGCTGACTGGACCGCGAGAGAGGGAGCAGTGGGCTCCCTCGGGTGGTGAGATAATGGGCCGTGTATTTGGTCCAATGGAGAGGGAGAGGGAGTTCCCTTATTGAAACTAGCCTATTTCGGCCTTGTAACTGATCTGAGGGAGGGGGTGAGGGAGAAATGAGCTTCCTCGGTTGGGCTGGCCCATTTTGGCTTTGTAACTGGTCCAATGGAGGAGTGGGCTCCCTCACGTGGGCTTGTCTATTTGGGCTGTTTAGATGATGTTGCAATATGAGATGTAGCCCAGTGTCCAAAATATCATACGAGGGCGGTGAAGACGTGTGTTTGGTGGCAAATGAAAATTTGGACTCATCGAAAATAACGTGACGAGAGATGACAATTTTTCCACTAGACATATCATAACACTTGTAGCCCCGATAGTTTTGCGGGTATCCTAAAAATACATACGGAGTGGAACTGGCTTGAATTTTATTTATTATTGTGGATGGAAAGAAATGATAACATAAACACCCGAAAACCCTCAAGTGTGTGTAGGAAGGAACACGATGATAAATGATTTGTGTGGGTGAAAAATTTGATAGTAACTTGCTAGGGAGAATGTTCAAGAGGTATGTGGCCATTTGAAGAACATGATGCCAAAATGATGGTGGTGTGGACGAATGAGCAAGAAGAGTTCGAATTAAATTATTTATTGCTCGTATGTAGCGTTCGACTTTTCCATTTTGAGGAGAAGTGTGCGGACTAGATATACAAAATTTCATACCATTTTTGTGACAAAAATCTTTAAATTGGTCATTTATGAATTTTCTCCCATTGAAAACATTTAATAGAATTCTCAAATTGGGTTTAGATGAAAGTACTAAATTGTTTGAATTTTTTTCCAATGGGAAATGTCTATAGAAAATTAGAGTAATCATAAAAAATAAACATATAATACTTATGACCTACCGAACCTAAAACCGGGGATGTCCTCATGTCACTATGCATGATATCAAATGACATAATAGTGTTTGAAGTAGATAAAGAAAAAAACAATTTAACATGCTTCTCAAAAATGCAAGACTGACAAACATGGGAATCCAAAGATTGTTTACAATCAATAAACTTATTTTTTCTAAGGGCGTTGAACACCGGTGCTCCCGGGTGTCCCAAACGATTATGCCATATAGTAGGAGAAAGCGCAACAAAAGTTGATGGAGAGGTGACTTGGTTGTTGGTGGTGGTGTTCATGGGATACAAGTACTCAATGCTAGCACATCTTATTAGTGGCATCCCCGTCCAAATGTCCTTCACAAAAAATCCAAACGGATCAAACTCAACAGAAATATTATTGTCAGTGGTGAAACGATGCACAAATATCAAGTTTTTAATAAGTTTGGGTGCATGTATGACATTCTTTAAATGTAACGGTGGGTTGGGGGGGGGGGGAAATTTGATTTCCCAATACCACAAATTGGAGTTTAGTTTTGTTACAAAATTTTAGGTTTAGGAGCTAAATTTCTCTTTTATTAATTAGAGTTCCTAGAAACTATGTCATTATCAATTGATTCTTTAATATTTTTGTGCAGGTGAAAGAAGATTCAAGTATATGACTTAGACTTCACGCCGATTAAGTTCGGATTTAAAGGCATGCTTCTTTCTGAATTTTATTTTGAGGCTTATTTCTCATTCATATTATTTCTATTTATGTTGTTAACTTTTTTATCACCTATTTGAATATGTAATATGTTCAGGTTAATATTTTTTTGCTGTAACCATACTTATAAATAAGATAGAGAATTATTTGAAAAAGAAAATTGTACGTATTGATTACAATTTATATAAATATCCATCATATTTTTCATGTACTATATGGGATGATAGAGTGTACTATAATTAGACATGGTTACAAAACATAAAAGAATAATAAATTTACTTTTTAATTATGCAGGGGTAATAGGTCGCCCGATTGAATATAATTCAAGGTGAAATGTATGTATTTTGCCAATTTATTATGTCAATAGTTAAAAGTGTAAGAAAATCTTTATGCTATATGTATGTAACTTAAATACTTATTACTTAAACTAATATGTAAGATTTAAAATAAACTATGACTTACTTTCCATATGTTATGCATATCGAATAGAATTAGTAATAATGTACGAATGATTAATAGGAAAATACCTTGCCATTTGTCCGTGTAACTTTTTTCATTATTGCCGTCATATTGGTACATAAAATATAGTGCTTTTATTTCTTATACATAATTTCTTTCTTTATTGAACCCTAACTGGTTAAAAAATTATGAAGTCTTTACGTGAAATATGGATCAACTTTTTATTCTTTAGAAATATATTTGTAAACGTGTAAATATAGGAAACAATATATTCCCTACCCATAATTAGAATATTTTCATATATTGTGTAAATATAATTATGGTAAGACTAGGATTCTTCTTTTGTATAGACTTAGGATTCCTATTGTATAAGGGATGAATATTGTACTCTATATATACTTTGATATTAATGAAAGACTCCCCAAGGGAGATTAATATCATCTAACATGGTATCAAGAGCCAAATAAATAAAACCCTAAAAACCTTTCTCTTCCACAGTAGTCACGCCTCTCCTACTTGTGACCTCCCGGATTTTCTTCTTGTTTTTCGGATTTTGTTCTTCCTTTCTTCTCTTCTCTAAATGGCTATCCCTGATTCTTCCACACTTTCTGACGCCTCTACCTCCACAAATCCCACCACAAAGTCATCACCCCCGTTTCACCCCGCCCTTACTGTTTCCAACATCAAGAACCATATTCCCATTATTCTTGATCAAGAAAACAACCAGTATTCTCCCTGGGTTGAACTTTTTCGCAATCATGCATGTCTTTATAACGTGCTTGACCATATTGATGACACCATTCCGCGCCCTATGGAGGTTGATGATTCTATCTGGCATCGTCTCGACGCCGGTATCAAACAATGGATATATGGTAGTATCTCTTAGGATTTGCTCCTTACTATCATGAAATCTGACTCCACAGCCCTTGATTTGTGGAATCGTTTGGAGGAAATTTTTCAGGACAACAAGCACACTCGTGCCGTGTATTTGGAAGAACAGTTCAACAAAACACGTCTTGAAAACTTCTCCAATGTCTCTGAAATCGCCAAGCGGCTTAAACTTCTAGAAGATCAACTCTCCAACATCGACACGCTCACATGGATAAAATGGTGCTACAAATGATTTCTGGCCTTACTAAGGGCGAATATGATACTTTGGCCACCATAATTCAACAGGCAGATCCGCTATCGAGTTTTAACAAAGCTCGCTCACAATTGTTGCTCGAAGAAACCCGTCGTGCTAAGCAGGATGAGCACGCCCAGCAGGTGTTAGCTGTCGACACGCAACCCCAAGATCAGACGCCACCAGACAACTCCCAACAGCGGCAGGGCCGCGGCGGCAAGGGTGGAAAAGGCCGCGGCGGTAGAGGAGGCCGTGGTCGTGGCAAGGGTCGCGGTCAACAGAACCAACAGCAGCAACAGCAACAGCAACAGAGATCGCAAAACAACTGGGCCGCGGCTCCTCAGCAGTTCGTCTACAGCGCCGCGGCGCCCCAGTACAGAGCGACGCCAAGTCCATTCCAGTACCAGCAGCCATACAATCCGTATTCTTACCCCGGTTTGTTAGGCCCCGCTCCAGCCCCACAGCAGGCCCACTTCATGCAAGGTCAGGTCCCACAGCCCTCCTCCCAATGACACCCATCGAAGTTAGGTCAGGCGTTCAGCACCCTCTCTATGCAATAGCCTGACAATACTTGGTACATGGACTCAGGCGCCACATCTCACGTCACCCAGTCTGCAGGTACTATTCCTAAACTGTTTAGTTTAAAGAATCCTCAATATGTTATAGTTGGTAGTGGACAACGCATTCCAGTTAAGGGTTATGGTACCTCATACACACAACCTCATCATCCACCCTTCTCCCTCAAAAACACCCTATATGCCCCACACATGATTAAGAACCTCATATCTGTTCGCCAATTTACTCGTAATAGTTCTGTCTCTGTGGATTTTGACCCTTTTGGTTTTACTGTGAAGGATCTTCATACGGGGACACCTCTTACGAGATGCAATAGCACGGGGGATCTCTATCCATTCACTTCCACCTCCGCTGCCAGATCTTGCTCTCCTGTCACTCTAGCTACAAGCTTCTTCTTCAACTTGGCATAATAGGCTTAGTCATCCAGGAGTTCCAGTTTTTAATTTTCTTAGAGGCAACAATTTCATTGCTTGTAATGGGAAACTTGCCCCAAATTGTGTTTCTTGCTCTTTAGGCAAACATATTCGTCTTCCGTTTAAATCATCTACTAGTGTTACATTTGCTCATTTTGATACCATACATGCCGATTTATGGACATCTCCTATCTCTTGTTCTCTCGGTCATAAATACTATCTTGTGTTGCTTGATGAATTTTCACACTACGTTTGGTTATACCCTCTTAAATTTAAATCGGAAGTGTTTGTCAAATTTCTTGAGTTTCGCAAGTTCATTCAAACAAAATTTGGAAAAGGCATAAAATCATTTCAGTGCGATAATGGTCGTGAATTCAACAACTCTATGTTTCACCGGTTTTGTACCACTAATGGCATGGTCTTTCGCTTCTCCTGCCCTCAAACCTCACCACAAAACGGTAAAGCTGAAAGAATCATCCGCACCATTAACAATATGATTCGCACCCTATTGATTCATGCCTCCCTCCCTCCACCCTTCTGGGTCTATGCTGCTAAAATGTCAGAATACACTCTAAATATTCTCCCTACTAGCACTCTTCACAATATGACCCCTACCGAAATTCTCTACCATAGAATCCCCTCTTATGATCATCTACGGATTTTTGGTTGTCTGTGCTATTCCAACCTTAGCTCCACCGCCCCTCACAAGCTCGCTCCTAGGTCCACTCCATGTGTCTTTCTAGGATTCCCGCCGAACCATAGGGGCTATCTATGCTATGACTTGTCGACTCGTCAGATCCACATATCTCGTCACGTCATATTCGACGAGACCACATTCCCATTTTCGAATCTTCCAAAATTCCAAAAATAAGATTACTCATTTCTTGACGAGTCTGCTATCTCTCCCCTCATAATCGAACAACTCACATCCTCTGTTCCATCGTCAGAGCCGCGGCGCCCAAACTTCAGAGAAGCCTGTCAACCTTCTAGCACCGCGACTCTCGATCCAGGAGCCGTGGTGCCTCCGACGGCTTCGCCCCCACCTTCTCCTTATCCGACTTTACCCCCCGTCTCAGACACCACTCCGCCATCCACTGTCCCTACCCATCCAATGGAAACTCGTTCAAAGCATGGAATCTTCAAACCCAAAGTCCATTTCAACTTGTCTGCCCAAACCATCTCTCCACTTCCAAAGAACCCAAAATTGGCCAAACAAGACCCTAATTGGAATGCGGCTATGTATGAGAAATTCAATGTTTTAACTAAACAGCACACGTGGGATATAGTACCTAGACCTGAGGGTGTGAATGTCATTCGTTATATGTGGCTATTTCGTCACAAGTTCAGAGACAATGGGGATCTTGAGAGGTATAAGGCCCGTCTTGTGGCTAATGGCACAAATCAACAGGAGTGCATTGATTGTGGTGAGACCTTCAGCCCGGTTGTCAAATCGGCTACCATCCGCACAATTTTGAGCATTGCCATGGGCAAACACTGGCCAATCCATCAGCTTGATGTGAAGAATGCATTCTTACATGGGGATCTGAGAGAGACAGTCTACATGCATCAGCCACCAGGGTTCACCCATCCAGCAGTTCCTCACTATGTGTGCCATCTCCGTAAGTCACTATATGGCCTGAAGCAAGCCCCCCGTGCGTGGTATGATCGCTTTGCCAGGTATATCCTGCAGATTGGGTTTGTATGCAGCAAGTCATTTTTCATCGTGGTAGTAGCACTGCTTACTTATTACTTTACGTGGATGATATTGTTCTTACTGCCTCCTCCGATGGATTGAAAAATGAGATTATTGTCTTGCTCAAGTCCGAATTTGCAATGACTGATTTGGGGAAGCTGAGTTACTTTTTGGGGATATCAGTGACCGGGTCTGCCAATCATATGTTCTTATGTCAGCATAAGTATGTAGAAGAGATTGTGTACAGGGCTAAGATGGCGAACTGCAAAGAGGTGCCTACTCCAGTTGATTCCAAATCTAAGCTTAGTGCTATGAATGGTGCTTCAGTATCTGATCCTACTCTGTATAGGAGCCTTGCAGGTGCACTTCAGTATCTCACATTCACCAGGCCAGACATAACTTATGTTGTTCAGCAGGTGTGCTTATTCATGCATGCCCCCAGAGAGTCTCATTTCACTGCTCTTAAGCGTATCATTCGATACATTAAGGGCACTCTTGATTATGGTTTGCACCTATACCCCTCTGCACCAGACAAGTTGCTTTCATATACGGATGCAGATTGGGCAGGGTGTCCGGACACGCGACGCTCCACCTCCGGCTTTTGTGTTTTCTTAGGGATAATCGATTTCTTGGTCCGCCAAGCGACATGCTACCCTATCTCGCTCCATCTTGAAATTTGAGTACAAAGGCGTTGCAAATGTAGTAGCTGAGATTTGTTGGCTCAGAAATTTACTGTTAGAACTTCAGTGTCCTTTGCGTCAGGCATCTATTGTGTATTGTGATAACATCTCTGCCATCTATCTTTCTCATAAACCGGTTCAACATCAGCGAACCAAGCATATTGAGATAGACCTACACTTCGTTCGTAAGAAAGTTGCGTTAGGCCATGTCAGAGTGTTGCATGTTCCATCATCCTATCAGTATGCAGACATATTTAGCAAAGGACTTCCCAGACAGTTATTTCTTGACTTCAGATCCAGTCTCAGCGTCCGGCCTCCTCCCGCTCCGACTGAGGGGGTGTGTAAACGTGTAAATATAGAAAATAATATATTCCCTACCCATAATTAGAATATTTTCATATATTGTGTAAATATAATTATGGTAAGACTAGGATTACTCTTTTGTATAGGCTTAAGATTCCTATTGTATAAGGGATGAATATTGTACTCTATATATATCTTGATATTAATGAAAGACTCCCCAAGGGAGATTAATATCATCTAACAATATTCATATTAGAAGAAATTGCTGTTTAATTAATTCCTTCTTAATATTTAGGACTTTGAAGTGAACTAAACTTTTGGTTATTAAATCTTTTCTTCTTTGAACTATGTAGGATATTCTAATATTTAGCACTTTAACTTTATTTTAAATTCATCATATAAATAAAAAATATTTTCTCAAGTTGATACTACTCTCAAGGTACAAATATTTGTTTACATAAGAAAAACATTGACGGTGAAAAATATAAAGTAAAGTGAAACTGATTATAATGTAATATTAAGAGTTAAATTGGCCAAAATACAAACCTAAATTAAGCATGAGATGAAACAATAGAAGACGAAATGTATTCTAAATGGGTTGTTATTAATTGATTTTTAATATTTTCTTTTATCTCAAAAAATGATTCCCTGTAGTTTTTAGGTTATTTGTTGTGGACTATTGTATCAACAATAATCGTCATTAATTATAATAGCCGTGTATATTATGTTTTGTATCATAATTACCATATTTAGTGTTTATATAATTATGGTAGAATTAGGATCCCTATTGTATAAGGATTCCACATTGTACACCTATATATATTTGGTATTAATGAGAAAGACTCCCTAAGGGAGATTAATACTATTTTACATGGTATCAAGAGCCTAAACCCTATTCTCTTCTTTTTCTCTCCAACGCCCCCCACCCCCCTCTCTAGGGTTTTTCTCCAACCGGCGGCTGCTGCCCCAATCTCCGACGAGAAAATTTTCTTTCTCTCCCTCCTTCCTTCCCATTAATCCATTATAATGACACCTCCCACAACTCCCACAATAGCCTCAACCTCTTCCGTCGTCACCCCTACCACACACATTCTCTTTTTCACCCTCTGTTCATCCAACACTCACCGTTTCCAAAATAAAAAATTTCATCCCTATGGTTTTTGATCAAGAAAACGGTCAGTACTCTTCGTGGGTGGAACTTTTTCGTATCCATGCATGTGTCTACAACATGATGGATTACATAGACGACTCCCTCCCTCACCCCATTGAGGTTGATGACACAACATGGCGCCGCCTTGATGCCGTTGTCAAGCAGTGGATCTATGACACTATTTCTCAGGACTTGCTTCTCACTGTCATGAAAACCGGTGCTTCTGCTCGCGAGTTATGGATTAGGTTAGAAGAAATATTTCAGAACAACAAGCACACTCGTGCTGTCTATTTGCAGGAACAGTTTAATAACACACATCTTGAAAATTTCTCTAACCTGTCTGAATATTGCAAGCAATTAAAACTACTAGCGGACCAACTATCAAACGTGGGTACGCCTGTTTTTAACACAAATATGGTTCTTTAACTAGTCGTCGGTTTTCCAAAAGGTGAGTACGATACCCTAGCCACGATGATCCAACAAGCCGATCCCTTACCCAGTTTCAACAAGGCTCGGTCACAATTATTGTTGGAAGAAACACGACGTGCTAAACAGGACGAGCACAACCAGAAAGCATTATCGGTCAACACTACCGTAATTAACGTCGCCCCTACCGCCGGCCAACCATCGCCAGCCAACCATCGCCGGACAACCATCGCCGGACAACCATCAACAGCGGGGTAGCCGCGGCAGTGGCAAATGAGAGAAGGGTCACGAGAACGACAGAGATGGACGTGGCCGAGGGCGTGGAGGCAGAAACAATTCCCAGCAGTCGGCGACCCCAGCACCATGGGCTGGCCCAGGGTAGTGGCCTAACACTGCGCCCTGGGCCTCTGCTCTAGTTTACTATCCGCCGCAGCCACAAGCCCAATTTAATTACTCAGCCCAGACAGGTTTTCAGCAGCCCAGTATCTTGGGCCAGGCTCCAAGTCACGGCTCCACTGTGTAGAATCAGGCCCACTTCGTCCAGGCCCAACAATCGCAGTCTCACGCCCTGGCCCCCACTGATTTAGGCCAGGCTTTCAGCTTCTTAAATTTGCAACAACCCGATGAAAATTTGTACATGGATTCGGGAGCCACATCTCATCTTACTCAGACTGCAGGCAATCTCTCCCAATTATTTCATTTAAAGTCTCCTCAATTCATTACTGTTGCCAATGGTCATCGCATTCCAATTCAGGGCTATGGTAATACCTACACCCAATCACGTCACCCACCATTTTCCATACATAACATCCTGTATGCCTCAAACATCATTAAGAATTTAATATATGTTTGGAAATTTACTTGTAACAATCATGTTTCTGTTGATTTTGATCCGTTTGATTTTACTGTGAATGATCTACTTACGGGGACACCTTTTACGAGATGCAATAGCACAGGGGACCTCTATCCTTTCCCATCCTCTTCCGCTGCCAGTCTCTGCTCATACACCTCCCTTGCAGCTATCTCTCCGTCAACTTGACACAACAGGCTTGGACACCCAAGCGCTCCTGTTTTTAATTTTCTTAGAGGCAATAACTTTATTCAATGTAATAATGAGAAACTTGTCCAAAACTGCGTTTCTTGTCAATTAGGCAAACATGTTCGCCTTCCGTTTAAATCATCTATTAGTGTTACATTTGCTCCCTTTGATATTGTTCATGCTGATTTGTGGACCTCTCCCATTACTAGCTCTCTGGGTCATAAATATTATCTAGTATTATTAGATGATTACTCTCACTTTATTTGGATTTACCCACTAAAGTTCAAGTTGGAAGTCTTTGCCAAATTTCTTGCATTTTGTACTTTTATCAAGACGCAATTTGAAAGAGTCATAAAACCGTTTCAATGTGATAATGACCGTGAATTTAATAATTCCACATTTCACAAATTTTGTGTCCTCACACCTCTCCACAGAATGGCAAAGCTGAACGTATCATTCGCACTATAAATAATATGGTCCGTACCTTCCTCTTTCATGCATCTCTCCCTCCAAGGTTTTGGGTTTATACAGTTAAAATGACAAAATACGTTCTTAATATTCTACCAACTAGCACTCTTCATAACATGACCCCAACCGAAATACTCTACCATCGGATCTCCTCCTATGATCACCTTAGGATTTTCGGTTGTCTATGCTACCCAAATCTTGCCTCTACTGCCCCTCACAAGTTAACACCCTGAACCACTCCGTGTGTCTTCGTAGGATTTTCGTCTAATCATAGAGGCTACTTGTGCTATGACTTCTCCACTCGCCAAATTCACGTCTCCCGTCATGTTACGTTTGATGAGACAACCTTTCTTTTTGCCAATATTCCAAAATTTTGGAACACAGACTATACCTTCCTCGATTCCGACACCTCCCCCGTCATACTCACCTAACTCCATCATCCCACTACTTCTGTCCGTCAGTCTCCGCCACTGACACCTGTCACTGCCACCTCCGGCAGTACCTCCGACCAGGTCCTCTCGCCACCATTTACGACATCCTCTACCAAAAATCACCCCAGTCTTTGTGTCACATCCGGTCCATGTACAAAACCACTATCGGACTACCCAACCAACGACCATCGTGTCACCACCACCAACCGCTTTTGCATCCCGACCCCAAACCGACCCCGACACCGTACCCGTCACCAGAACCCCAACCCGTCACCATTCCAGCACCCAGACCACCACTACCACCCCAACTCTACCACCAACAGCCTACTCGACGTCGTCCACCCCGCACCACCCTATCACTCCCAGATCTGCGACCTTACTGACCACATCGTCACTTTCCGACACTGCTCCACCACAATCCAACCCCATCGACCAAACCCTATGTCGTGACCCGCAACCACCAGCGTAACAATCTGCCCCATCACACCCAATGGAAAGCCATTCCAAACACGGATTTTCAAACCCAAAGTCCAGTTTAACTTGTCCACACAAACCATATCCCTTATTCCCAAAAACCCAAAATTGGCTAAACTAGACCCGAATTGGAATGCGGCCATGTGTGAGGATTTTAAAGCTTTAACGAAACAACACACTTGGGATTTGGTTCCTAGATCGGAGGGGGTGAATGTGATCCGATGCATGTGGTTTTTTCATCACAAATACAGAGACAGTGGTGATCTATAGAGGTATAAGGTGAGACTTGTGGCTAATGTCACTAACTAGCAGAAGGATATTGACTGTGGTGAGATGTTCAGTCCAGTTGTTAAACCAGCCACCATTCAGACAGTTCTAAGTATTGCTATGGGTAAGCATTGACCGATTCATCAGCTTGATGTGAAGAATGCATTTCTACATGGGGACTTGAAAGAAACTATTTACATGCACCAACCACCTGACTTTGTACATCTAGCAGCCCCTCAGTATGTATGCCGCCTCCATAAATCACTTTATAGTTTGAAACAGGCCCTTAGAGCGTGGTATGATCGCTTTGCACAGTATATTATGCGGATTGGGTTTGTCTGTAGCAAATGTGACAATTCTCTATTTATGTTTCATCGAGGTAATATTACCGCTTATTTGCTATTATATGTGGATGACATTATTCTTACTGCCTCCACTGAGTTCTTAAAAAATGAATTGCTCAAAATCGAATTTGACATGACTGACTTAGGGAAGTTAAATTATTTTTTTGGATATCAGTGACTAGATCTGCAGATTCTATGTTCTTGTGTCAGCGCAAATATGCAGAGGAGATAATATACAGGGCTAAAATGGCATACTCCAAGATAATGTCCACTTTGGTTGACTAAATCGAAGCTTAGTGTTGTTGATGGTAATCCTATGTCCGATCCCACACTTTACAGGAGTCTTGCAGGTGCACTACAATATCTCACATTAACTAGGCCTGATATTACTTATGTTGTTTAGCAGGTATGCTTATTTATGCATGCCCTAGGGAGCCTCAGTTTACTGCCCTTAAGCATATCATTCGATATGTTAAGGGCACACTTGATTATGGGTTGCAGCTATACCCCTCAGCACCGACCAGATTGTTATCATACACGGATGCTGATTGGACAGGTTGTCCGGACACGCGACGCTCCACCTCCGGCTACTATGTGTTCTTAGGGGATAATCTCATTTCATGGTCTGCCAAGAGGCATGCTACACTTTCCCATTCAAGTGCAGAAGTAGAGTACAGAGGCGTTGCTAATGTTGTTGCTGAGATTTGTTGGCTGCGAAACCTTCTTTTGGAGCTGCAATGTCCCTTTGCGTAAGGCGTCTTTGATTTACTATGATAACATGTCCGCCATATATTTATCTCATAATCCGGTTCAGCATCAGCGAACCAAGCACATTGAGATGAATATACACTTTTTTCGTAAGAAAGTTGCTCTTGGTCAAGTTAAGGTGATGCACGTGCCTTCTTCATATCAGTATGCAGATATATTCACCAAAGGCCTTCCTCGACAGCTCTTCCTCGACTTCAGATCCAGTCTTAGCGTCCGACCTCCCCCCGCTCCGACTGAGGGGGTGTATTAGCCGTGTATATTATGTTTTGTATCATAATTACCATATTTAATGTTTATGTAATTATGGTAGAATTAAGATCCATATTGTATAAGGATTCCACATTAAACACCTATATATATTTGGTATTAATGAGAAAGACTCCTTAAGGGAGATTAATACTATTTTACAAATTAGACATAATTCATTTTTATTTGATATAATTTATGATACACTTAAAAGACATATAATTAAATAGATGTTGACCAAAGATTAAAAAATATTATCCTTGCTTCAAGATGAAGGTCAACAGTGTGTCACAGTAATGCCCCAACTATCTCTCTGCTTCAACTTTACTGTCGCTTCTTGCTTCCCAAATTCATGCCTATAAATACCCTTCAACCCCTTCCCCATTCATCCATCCATCAAACCTCACCACCAAAACATCAAGTACCTCTCTCTCTTTATCTCTGTTCAAAAGATTATCAAAAACAACAGAAAAAATGGTGTGTTTTTGTTTCCTAGTTGATCAAACAAAGCAGGTGTGCAAGAGCAAACCAGCAGCCGGAACATGTTCCCGGTGCGGCGGAGGTGCTAGTGTTGCTGATATGAAGACTGCTACAAGGTTTTGCTATGTCCCTTTTTACTGGAAAAATTGGAGAGCTATTATCTGCACATTTTGTGGTGCCATTCTTCGTTCTTACCGATGAAAAAGTTCGTTATAGTCCCTCATTGATTGAAGAAATGAGACGATTATTAGATTATTAAATAATTTTCGTGGTATGAGCTATTTTTGAAGGTTGAGTTAGTGCTTCGTCGTCCAGCTGGATTATTCCCACTTTTCAACAGGCTAGCCTAGTAAATGCGGTTGGGCAGAAAGACATGATGGCATGAAAATTGATTATGTACGCTAATTGTTTGTCCATTTCAAACGCTCAAATCAGGCCATTTTCCGTGTACTAATAGAAAGGATTTGTACGATATCTAATATATTATAGCAGCCAAAAAATTGAGTGATTCTTTCTTTCTTTCAATTTTGAAAGTGCTTAGCCGTTTTAGAACCATCAATGATTGGTGAACCGGTAGAGTCGGCATTCTTACCAGTCTGCCTCATTTCTATTGATAGAATATATCAATACCCGAAGTCCAGCTTTGCTTGCGTTCTTTACCGGCACTCGTCAAATGTATCACTCATCCAGCTCCCCACGGAGCGGTAAGGAGTCTTCTTGTGTCCCCTAAAGATGCAATCATAGTTTATCAACCACTCACAAGACCACTAAGATCTTCGACTTAGCTCCCAAAGGTAATCCACCCGACCCTTTTCCAACCTATACAAGGAGAGTGGAAGATAACGAAAGGGAGACAAGGTCCTAACTAAATATAACAACTCTTCCAAATGGAAGGATGACAATTTGATCATTTACCCATCTCAGTCTGATAGATTCTATTTTTCTCTTTCTTAAATAGAAAGGAGAGGATAAATTTTCTTGTAGATCCGTATGCACAAAAAATGCTTGTACGGCCGTATGCACAAAAGATGCATGTACGGTTGTTCAATTCCATCTTTTTTCTATTTTTATCTTTTCTTTCTCCTTTCTTTATCATGCGAGATAGAGGAAGCTTTTATTTTGTTATATCATCAGGTATTAATGCATCAACATGCTAGTGGTTATTATGAGGTACAAACATACGAATTTGTCCTGGAAGCGGAAGAGCTGGAGTTCGTTGTTCAAAAAATGATTCACAGAAAAGAGAGAGATTTTGTTTACGAATTTTTGAGTAGAATACGATTGTGAAGTGTATAAGAAAAGAAGGTTTGTATGGCTTAAACACGTGTGGAAATATCAATAATATTCGTCTTTCTTCTCTTTTATTGTTTTATTGTTGTTCTATGTTCTATTCGGGGCAACACATGTTGTGTCCTATCAAAACATAAGTTCAATTTTCTATTCAATTCAAAATTCAAATTGAAGTATGATACTTTTCTGATATCTGATAATTCTCTATCGGTAATTTTTGATTTATTATTTTGTTTCATTTTTTTTCTCATTCTTTTTCCTCTTTGAATTAATTTGGGTCAAATCCTCTTGGGATTTATTAAATTTAAGATAATGATTTAGGGGATTATTTGGAAGGAAATGCACTAACAGCTGCTACTGTAAATATATTTGAGAATTAATATTGGATCTCTGTTTCTCGCTGTTTAAAGTTACAAAATTGTTCTTTTGTGGTGTTTTCTCTCTTTTATTTGGTGTCATTGGATTTCTCTAGTAGAGGAAAAGTAAATAGATGAAGGAATAAGCCATTTTCAATATACTACCTCCCTCCGTTCTACAATAAGTGATTTTAGATCTTTCAATTTTTTTCAAAAATAAATGATTCTTTAGAATTTTAAAAATACATTAAGCATGTTCTTTCAAAATTGTCCCTGCTTAAATAATCAACATTCATTAACTACATTTTCTTTTTCTAGGCATTGATTAGGGGTAAATTAGTGAAAGCACTCCTAATTTTCTAGGAGTGAGCACTTTCTTACGGGGTGTGCACAAGCTAACATTGAAAGAATATACACGGTAACATGTATATTGGTTGTGTATATGGCCATGTAAATTGTATATTTACTTACCATATTAGGGTAGTAGTCTTGTATTAGAAAAATGTAGTAGTCTTGTATTAGGAAAAGGTAGATTTATTTTCCATAATTACATATTCTATATTATGTATATAAACCTTTTCATTAATGAAAATAATCAGGGGATTATTATCTTTCATGGTATCAGAATTCTAGGTAAAACATTCCCTTTTCCAAAATTTTCTTCCACCGCCCTAACTCCCTCTTCGGTTGTCAGCCGTCCATACCCCCCTCCCTTCAATTTTTTTCGAATCCCTAATTCTCCTCTTGTTCTTTCATCATGTCTACCACAAAGAACACATTTCATTCTGCCCTTGCAGTCTCCAATATCAAGAACAACATCCATATTGTTCTTGAGATGGAAAACGTCCAATACGCGACGTGGACAGAACTATTTAAAATTCACGCATGGTATAATCGAGTCCTCCATCACATCGTCCCACCGGAAAAATGCAAGGAGAATGTGCCTACCACCGATGATGAAATAGAGTTGTGGGCAACACTTGATGCTACAGTACTCCAGTTGATTTATTCCAGCATTTCTACGGACCTCTTGCAGACTATTATTGAACTCGCCATGACAATGGAAGCTTGGAATAAGTTGCGTGATATATTCCAAGATAACAAAAATTCTTGTGTCGTGACCCTTGAGCAGGAATTCTCCCACATCAACATGAAGGATTTTCTGAATGCCTCAGCCTATGTCAAAGGCTCAAGGAGTTGTCGGATCAACTCAAGAACGTTGACGCGCCCATCACGAATGATCGTCTTATTCTTCAGATGGTTGCAGGTCTCTCCGAGGCTTATAATGGCATTGGGACGCTTCTTCGTCAAAGTAATCCTCTCCCGCCGTTCTACCAAACACGTTCCATGCTCACCTTAGAAGAAGCCCACTTGGCTAAAAAGGCGGCAACCAGAGCCAATTCTGCCATGATGGTGGCCACGTCACGCGACACCAATGACCCTCACTCATTCTCAGACAATTCTAGCCAAAATCGTAACAATAGTGGCGTAAAAAATGGCCAAAATTGGGAAAATGGTGGAAAAACGCGCGGCGTACGGCAGGTGGCGATGGCGAGAGGGCGTGGTGGCGATGGCTGGCCGGCTGGCTGCAACACCACCGCCGCAACCTCGGCTAGTGCCACGCGGTCGTGGGGGTGGGCCAAGCGAGTCCACACAATAATTTCCAGGTTTTCCAGCAGCGAGTTGGGCCAGGCCCAACGGCCTCCAGCAGTTCCAGCAAACACATCATTCACCGACTGGGCCCTGGTAGCAGGCTGTCCTGCTTAGGCCTCAGCCACAACATGCCTTCACAACCCCACACCGACCTTGTCTCCCATGTATATCGAGGCAGCGATGCACATACTTGGATTAAATCCTCCAGATGCAAATTGGTACATGGACACCATTGCTACTTCTCACATGACGTCCGCACCATGTAATCTCTCGTCTTATTTCAATTTGAGCAATAATCATGGCATCATTGCTGGTAATGGTAATTCAATTCTAATTCTTGATTATGGTCACACAAATTTATCTCCCCGGAACCCAACTTAAGCCTTGAAAAATGTCATTCATGCTCCTCACTTAATTAAAAACTTGGTGTCTTTTCGTAAATTTACAACTGATAATTGAGTTTCTGTTGACTTTGACCCTTTTAGATTTTATGTGAAGGATTTCACGACGGGGATACCTCTAATGAGATTTAATAGTCGGGGAGAGCTCTATCTCATCACCACCACCACTACCACCACCACTACCGCTAATCAAGCCACACCATCGACGTTTGTCGCTTTAGCACCTTCCTTGTGGCATACGCGTTTAGGTCATCCGGGAGCGTCTGTTCTTTCCTCTCTTAAAAATGATTATTTTATTGAGTGTATTAGTATGCGTAGTACTAATGTTTGTCCTTCTTGTCCGTTTGGAAAACATGTTTACTGTTTGTAGCGTCTAATTCTAGTACTTTAATAGCATTTGATATTATTCATAGTGATTTGTGGACATCTCCCATTTTGAGCTCTGTGGGCCATCGTTATTATGTGTTATTTTTAGATGATTATTCTATTTTTTTATGGATCTTTCAATTGTCTAAAAGTCTCAAGTTTATTCTACATTTCTATCTTTTAGGGCATTTATTCGTACCCAATTTGAACGGGAAATTAAAAACATTCAATGTGATAATGGAAGTGAATTTGATAATGGGCCGTTTAGAGAATTTTGTAGTGTTAATGGTATATCTTTTCAGTTTTCTTGTCCTCGTACGTCCTCCCAAAATGGAAAAGCCGAGAGAAAAATTAACACCATTAATAATATTATTCGGACATTACTCTCTCATGCGTCATTACCACCTTTATTTTGGCATCATGCATTACAAATGACTATTTACCTTCTTAACATACTCCCGAGCAAAGGACTAGCATACCAATCTCCACTCCAAATTCTTTATCGTAAGGATCCTTCATATTCTCATCTTAGGGTATTTGGGTATTTATGTTATCTTCTCTACCCATCCACTACAATTAACAAACTTCAAGTCCGTTCTACTGCTTGTGTATTTTTGGGTTATCCGTCTAATCATCGTGGTTACAAATGTTTTGATTTATCTTCTAATAAAATCATAATTAGTCGCCATGTCATTTTTGATGAAACCCAATTTCCATTTGCTAAATTGTACAATTCTGTATCTAGTTCTTATGATTTTTTGGATGATGGGATCTCACCGTATATCATCCAACATTTGGCCAAGCATTCCTGTGACCCAATTCTACCAGCAGGCCCATGACCTACTAGCCCAAATGTCCCCTGTCTGGATCCAGTTTCTCGGCCAGCAGACCCACTATTTACTGGCCCATCTGGTCTCGGTCTTGCAGGCTCAATAATTCTCTCTCCTAGTCTAGCGTCTCGGCTAGCAGGCCCACTGCCTGCTGTCCAATCCCGTGACATCCCTACACCGACTCAGGTCTGACCCACTTCTATTCCGAGTCAAGGACCCGTTACTCGTAGCCAATGGGGTATTTTTAAACCAAAAAGATATTTTAATCTAAATTCTAATGTCACTAAATCACCCCTACCACGCAACCCATCGTCTGTCCTTCATGACCCGAATTGGAAAATGGCCATGGATGATGAATATAATGTTGCTATTGAAAATAAGACGTGGGAGTTGGTGCCCCGTCCGCCTGGTGTCAATCTTATTCATTCTATGTGGATTTTTACTCATAAGAAAAAAATCTGATGGTTATTTAGAGATGCATAAGGCCCGTCTTGTAGGTAATGACAAAACTCAATAGGTTGACATAGATTGACATAGATTGTGGAGATACATTTAGTCCAGTGGTCAAACCGGCAACCATTCACACTGTTCGCAGTCTGGCTCTCTCGAAAGCATGGCACATTCACCAATTGGATGTGAAAAATGCTTTCTTACACTGTGATCTCAAGGAAACAATATACATGCATCAACCCTTGGGTTTCAGGGACCCCGATCATCCTCACCATGTCTGTTTGCTGAAGAAGTCCTTGTATGGGCTAAAACAGGTTCCCCGAGCTTGGTACAAAAGGTTTGCAAATTATGTGTCTACTATTGGGTTTTCTCACAACAGGTCTGATCATTCTCTGTTCATCTATGGTTGTGGTACTTCATTGGCATATATTCTATTACATGTGGATGATATTATATTGACTGCCTCTTCGGATAAACTGCACAAGTCTATCATGTCTTTTCTCAGTTCTGAATTTGCTATGAAAGACTTGGAGCCTTTGAGTTATTTTTTGGGTATAGCTGTAACCCGTCATGAAGGTGGTCTATTTCTATCCAGAGGAAGTATGCAACTGAGATTATTGAGAGAGCTGACATGTCATCCTTTAAGTCATCTCCTACTCCGGTTGACACCAAACCAAAGTTGAATGCTAATTCTAGCATACCTTACGAGGATCCCTCCACTATCACAGTCTTGCAGGGGCTCTTCAGTACCTTACATTCACAAGGCCCGATATTACTTATGCAACGCAGTAAGTGTGTTTATTTATGCATGATCTGAGGGACAAACACATGCACGCTCTCAAACGCATTGTGCATTACATTCAGTGTACTTTTGATTATGATTTGCACTTATATCCATCCTCTGTATCTACTCTCATGTCTTATACATATGATGAATGGGGTGGATGTTCGGATACCAGACGTTCGACATCTGGTTATTGTATGTTTCTTGGTGATAACTTGGCCTCTTGGTCAGCTAAACGCTAGGTTACTTTATCGCGATCCAGTGCGGAGACCGAGTATCGAGGGGTAGCCAATGTAGTGTCTGAGTCATGTTGGTTACGTAATATCTTATTAGAGCTTCACTTGACTATTCAGAAAGCTACCTTGGTCTACTGCGATAATGTTAGTGATGTCTATCTCTCTGCAAATGCGGTCCAACATCAGCGCATTAAACATATCGAGATGAATATTCACTTTGTTCGAGAAAATATGGCTCGTGAACAAGTACATGTCTTGCATGTCCCTTCACAGTACCAAATTATTGGCATCTTTACTAAGGGTCTGTAGGAAATTGATTCCTTGCTTATTTCATTTCAATGTTAGGAAATATGTACAATCATAGGTTCTAGTACTAATCTAAGTTTTCCTAATATATAAGATGTTAATTACTTACAATTCTCCTAATTGATGACTAATTGATTATACTACTAATTACAATATCATGATTAATGGAGAATAAATATAATTTTGGGATTTGCCCATAATTATTCTAATAGTCCCCTGCAGTCTTAGCGGGAGGTTCACATATACTTAGACTATCCCGAAAATCATCAAAAAGTACGCGCGAAAGACTTTCGTGAAGATATCTGCAATTTGATAGCGGGACGGTATATGGAGAATACGGACTTGTCCACGGGCAATCTTTTCGCGGACAAATAAGATATCAATTTCAATGTGTTTTGTGCGCTGATGGTGAACAGGATTGCCGGATAAGTATATCGGACTCACATTGTCACAATACACCACTGTTGCCTTTTCAATCGGACAATGTAGCTCTAACAGTAGATTACACAGCCAACATGATTCAACAACCACATTGGTAACACCTCGGTATTCTGCCTTAGCACTTAACCGAGACAGTGTGAATTGTCATTTGGACAACTATGAAATGAGATTGTCCCCCAAGAACACACAATAATAGGAAGTGGAACGACGTGTGTCCGGACAGCCACCCCAATCTGCATCTGTGTAGGCTGAAAGACTCGAGATGGAGGACTTATACAGATGGAGGCTGAAATGGAGAGTACTCTTAACATACCGCATAATCCTTTTGAGAGCCCCCGTATGTTCTTCATTCGGATTATGCATGTGTAAACAAACTTGCTGAACTGCATAAGAAATATCTGGTCTTGTAAAAGTCAGATACTGCAAGGCCCCTACTAGGCTGCGATAATGTGTAGGATCGTTGTATGGAGTTCCGGTATCATTACTCAATTTCGCCTTTGTGTCAGTTGGAGTATGTGATGGTTTGCAGGAAGACATCCATGCTTTGTCAATTATTTCTTCAACATATTTTTTTTGACTGAGAAACAGACCACCTGCATATTGGGTGACGACATGCCAAGAAAATAATTCAACGGATCCAAGTCCTTCATTGCAAATTCTTTTGCAAGAAGGGATAATAGATTGGCGAAGTGAAGTGGATGATGCTGTGATAATATTATCATCAACATACATAAGTATATATTCCAACTTGGAAACAACGACTGATCGGACTTGCTGTGAGAGAATCCCAACTTGGAAACAAATCCTGCGAACCTGTTACATCATTCCCGATGAGCTTGTTTCAAACCATATAAAGATTTCTTCAACATGCAAACATGATCTGGATGGGTATAATCTGAAAAACCCAACGGCTGATGCATGTACACTGTTTCATGTAAGTGGCCATGTAAGAATGCATTTTAACATCCAACTGATGAATAGAACAAGATTTGGAATGAGCCAGGCTTAGAACAGTCTTGATAGTTGATGGCTTAACTACCGAACTGAATGTTTGACCACAATCTACTCCAACCTGCTGGGACATGCCATCACCAACAAGACGAGCTTTGTATCTCGCAAAAGAACCATCAGAATCCCTTTTTTGACAAAAAAACCCACATAGACCGAATCTCGTTCATATTAGACGGATGTGGTATTAATTCCCACGTCTAATTTGTAATAAGAGCATTAAATTCGTCTAACATGGTAGCTTTTCAATTTGGGTGGAACAAGGCACCTTTGAGATTTTTTGGTAGAGGTGATGGTTGAACTGAGGATAGTAGGTTAAACTGATGTTTGGGTCAAAAAATCTCATACATGGCATGAGTTTCAATGGTCCGAGGTTGTTCTGTCAGTGGTTGGGTAGTAGGGGACTCGGGTATGGTATTGGGCCTAGTGGGTGTATTGTGGCCCAAGTGAAAATGGTTAGCCGATTCAGTATTGGGCTGGGGTAAGGTTGCGGTTGAGAGAGCAGTGGGATGCCACACTTGGGCCTGCCCTCCACGGAAATAATACTGGGCCGTGACCATTGGGAACAAGGTTGTGGTCTCCGGTCCAGTCCCATTTTGTGGTTGGGTTGGAAAATATTGGGTATTTTATTGGGTTGGTTCCACTTGTGTTTGGATATTAAGGTGGTGGTGTAAAATGAGATGTATTCCATTGTCCAAAAAATCATATGAAGGTGAGGATGCCACATGAGACTTAGCAAACGGGAATGTAGACGCATAAAAAACCACACGACGATAGATAATTATTTTCCCATTCGTCAAATAATAAATTTATATCCCCTATGATTTTGTATCCCAAAAACACACAAGGAGTTGAACGAGTCTGCAACTTGTTAATGGTAGTGGATGGAAACAAAGAATAACACAAACACCCAAACACTCTCAAATGTGTAAAAACAGGAAACGATGATACAATATTTGTGTGGGAGACACATTGGAGAGCAATTTACTAGGAATAATATTTAAAAGATATGTGGTCATTTGAAGTGCATGGTGCCAAAACTTTAGTGGTGTGGAAGAAGGTACAAGAAGAGAGCGAATCATATTGTTAATTGTTCAAATTTTTCTTTCGGCTTTTCCATTTTGTGGGATGTATGTGGACACAAAAGACGCAAATACATCCCAGTTTGGGGACAAAATTCATTAAATTGGGCATTTATGAATCCCCCCCCCATTGCCACATTGAATTTTTTTTAAAGCATTTGCCAAATTGAGTTTTGATGAAAAACACTAAATTGTTTAAAATGGTGTAGGTTTGTGATTTATGACATAAGGAAAAGTCCACAAAAAAATTGAATGATCATCTAGAATGAGCATATAGCATTTATAACATGCAGAACTCAAAACTGTTCTTCTCTCCATCGGAACAATAGAGTCGTTATGTGATGTCCATAAATTACAATGCACAAGATCAAACAACATAAAGGTATGAGAAGTAGATGATGAAAAATTAAGCTTAACATGTTTACCAAACACACAAATTTGGCAAACAGAAGAGTCCAAAAGTTTGTTACAATAAAACAAATTATTCTTCCTAAGATTATTAAAAACTTGTGCTCCTGGGTGTCCCAATCGATTGTGCCATATAGTAGGAGAAATGGCAGCAAAGGTTAATGGTTTGGTTATGCTATTATTAGAAACAGTGGTGACGGGATACAAGTCCTTCGTTATTGCATCTAATTAGTGGCATCCCCGTATGAAAATCCTTCACAGAAAAGCCAAACAGATCAAAATTCACAGAAATATTGTAGTCAATTGTAAAACGTCTAACATAGATCATGTTTTTAATCAGTTTTGGTACATGTAAGACATTTTTCAAGAATAATGGTGGGTGTGGAGAGGGTAGTGTTACCTGACCAATACCAGGAATTGGAATTTCCTGCCCACTGCCGACAATAATATTTTTATTATTGCTCATATTAAAATAAGATGAGAGATTACCTTGAGATGCCGCCATGTGTGACATAGCCCCTGTGTCCATGTACCATGACTTATCTGGAACACTTAGATTCATGTTATTCATGTCTTGTTCAATGTCTGTGGGTGCATAACCGATAGAAGACGGTGCCTGGGCCGCAAACACATGATGTGGACGAGACCCTAGAATTCCTGGTTGGCGATTTGAAGATGGAGGCTTGGCCCACGATGAGGTTGGATATGGGCATGGCGTGGCAGCCCACGGTGGGTACTGCCCCCACTGATTACCGCCACTGCCAGCCCGTCACTACCCGGACTGGCTACTGCTGCAGGCAGATTGGCCACCGCCTCTCCCCCGTCCCTTTCCACCGTTATTTTTCCTTTATTATTACGGTTTGAACCATGTTTTTTCCCATTAATGTGACGATTACCATGGCCCCCTGAACCAGAATTTTGGTGTTCCAAATCTGTGAAAAATGAGTTCATGGAGACGAGAGCATTTCCGGCAGTGGCTGCTCCAGAGGATGTCTGTTTTGCTTTCCGTGTTTCCTCGAGAATCAACCTCGAATGGGCCTCATATAAGGGAGGCAACAGATTACTTTGCTGAATGAACGCAGCAACTCCATCATATTGTTCATTCAATCCTGCAATCAACTGAAGTACCAACCTTTGATTTGCTACGGGCGAACCAACATTGGATAGTTGGTCCGCAAGTACCTTCAATTCCTGACAATAGACGGAGATGTTGGAAAAGTCATCCAATTTAACATTAGTAAATTGGTGTTCAAGATAAACGACCCTAGAAAGTTTGTTATCTTGAAATATGTTTTGTAAACGCTCCCACGCCTGTTGAGCAGTAGAATTTGGCTCTAATGTGGTGTGGAGAAGATCATTCGAAATTGTGCCATAAATCCATTGAAGGACTATAACATCTAACTGGGCCCATAGTTTTTTCCCACCATAGTGGTATTCGACGATCACTCGGATGGGATGATATGGTCGATTACCTCATAAGCGCGGCAATGAATTTTGAACAACTCCGCCCAAGAGGTATATTGCCCTTTTTCCATTTCAAGAGTTATGAATATAAAGTTCTTGACGTTATTAACGGCAAGAGCGGGATGAAAACTTTGTTTTTCGGCCATTGGTTCCACTTAGAAACAAAAGAAGAAGAGAAGTAGGTGGTGTTTTGATGGAAGTGGATGGAAGAACCCTAAATGTTGGTTAGGGTTTTTGGAAGAGAAACAAGTTCTAGCCGAGGGAGGGGGGGGGGTATTTGTCGGCTAGGGTGTGTTTTAGGTTTAGGTTTGAGGAGTTGTTTATGTTTAGGGTTTATGACTACTAAACCTAAGGTGGCCGAAAAACAATAAGAAGAGAAAGAAAAATGCAGCTAAGAAAGAAGAAGGTTTAGGGCAAAGGATCTTTGACTCTTGATACTACGTAAAAAATTGATTCCTTGCTTATTTCATTCCAATGTTAGAAAATATATACAATCATAGGTTCTATACTAATCTAAGTTTTCCTAAAATATAAGATGATAATTACTTACAATCCTCCTAATTGATGACTAATTGATTATACTACTAATTACAATATCATAATTAATGGAGAATAATATAATTATGGGATTTACCCATAATTATTCTAATAGGGTCTTCCCTTAGTTCTGTTTGAAGATTTTAGGGACAGTCTCAGCGTACGATAACCTTCCGCTATGATTGCGGGGTATGAAAGAATACACACGATAACGTGTATATTGGTCGTGTATATGGCCATGTAAATTGTATATTTACTTACCATAATTATTAGAATTCTTGTACATAAATAATTAGGGTTGTAGTCTTGTATTAGGAAAATGTAGTAGTCTTGTATTAGGAAAAGGTATATTTATTTTCCATAATTACATATTGTATATCATGTATATAAACCTTTTCATTAATTAAAATAATCAGGGGATTATTCTCTTTAAAAAATAATCACTTATTATGAAACGGAGGGAGTATATCATTGTAGTAATTCTTTTAGTTAAAAACTTATTTTTACAAGATATTTACATCAAACAAATAAATGTATGACATGTTTTAAGATAGATTATTCCCACTTAACCAACAACATACCCAGTAAATTCTCACAACGTGGGGTCTGAGGAGAGTAGAGTGTACGCAAATCTTAACTCTACCTTGATAGGTAGAGAGACTTTTTCCGAAAGACCCTTAGCTCAAGATTTTTCCCCACTTAACCATAGTCAATTAATTCATACTTTCACTTGATTAAATTACTTAATCCAGTAAATTGAATTGATTTCTTATAAATATTCAGGTGCAAGTAAATATTTACTGTTGACTACCCTTGGAAAAGCAAAGACTATTTTGTTGAATAAGGTATAAATACTTCAACTACCAATATGAGCTGGGAATTGCACATTTCGGCTAGTTACAGCAAGGTAATTTACTGTTCTAAACTAAGAAGTACAGTACTAACATCCAAAATAAATATGAAACAGCAGATGATAGTTAAACCAACCATTTAATACACAACAACCAACATACCAGGTTTTTTTCTTTTTTTAATCTTCACAAAGGAAAAAGTAACCCAAAAAGAAAAAAAACAGAAGGCAAGTAAATTCGTACTGTGCGACAAAAATAGTACTAGTAATTATAAAGAAAAAATTGGAGGGATAGGGTCAAAGTAGTAGTAAGCATTAGTAGAATGAATATGGCAGATATTGGTCAGGTAGATCACATGCCAAGTGCCTTACAACTTAAGAAAATATAGCTGTATTTTGCTGGTGGTCAAAATAAATGCACTTTTAGTATATACATCTCTTTCTTCCATGGTGGCAACTTGTTTTTGATAATCAAAGTGTTTGGATTAATGTTTAATTTCACGGAATACTTATTAAACATTACATATGCAATAGTATAGGTATCAGATAATTTTATCCACTAAAATTTGGACAAATAAAAGACTTAATCAGATGAAAAGAAATCATCTACAATTGCAAATTAGGAACGCTAAGATGCATATATACAAGCATGAGCCGCGTCGCTGTTCTCTCCTTTGGTGCACCTCTGCGCACAAATTACTCTCGGATTAGTATAAACAAGCCGTACCCGTACTACGTGGTGTAGGGAAAGGAAATGCTAGTGGCAGAAGCACAAGTAGAGGGAAAAGGTAAAATTGGTTGGGTCGCTGAGGTGACATGCATGCCGCGTGGCATTCATCTCATCATAATGTCGTGTCACGTGGGTTTGGATGTCCACCTTAAACAGACCTAACAGAGGAGGGGTATATTTAAACTATTTAGGTAGGTGCGAGGATATTTTTACACGAATAGTATAACAGAGCTAGGGTAAAATTAATCCTTTTAATTCTTATAGTAAAAGGGCAAATTGACCATTTTCCCTTTTATATATTTGAACTTCCATGTTGGTAAATTCCATAAAAATTCAACTTGTTATTACAACTGCACTTTGCCTTCAATCCATGGGCCATAGACAATGGATAGATTTCACATAGGAAAATCCTGAGTATATGCAACATCATGCGATCGGGAGTACTGCCAGCCAAACATTTTTCATTAATTTTATTGTTGTGGGTCGTTTCATATACATTAAATACCAATGGTAGCAAATAGTAATTTAATGGATTTGGATATTGTTTTTACACCATTATTTTTTTCCTTACGACAATAAGTACAAATATTTTCTGTATATTAATATAAGTACTCCTATATAGTTTCAGAAGAAGATAATTGGGTTGTCTAGGCACGCGTACCTGTAATGTACGTTTGCCTCGTATGCCATTTGGGGGGATACATTTTTAACAAGACCTGTAACTTAAAACTGTTTTTGAACTACCTTTAATACTGAAATGAAAATTTTCATTATGTCAAGCTATTTACCTGTAATGTACATTTGCCCTCGTATAATATTTGGAGGAATTAAATTTTTTAACCAGACCTATAACTTAAAAACTGTTTTTGAACTACTCCCTGCCTTAAAAAGATTGACACTTTTTTCTTTTCGAGAGTTAAACGAGTTGTTGTTTGACATAATTTTTTCAAATGTCTTTTAAATATTTAAATTATTAATTATAGTAACTTATATTATTTTTACGTAATTTTCAGATATCTAAATTTTATTTCAAAAAATTTAAAGATTCTATGTTCTAACACGAGGTCAAAATTAGGAAATTTGACTCTCGAAAAGTGAAAAAGTGTCAATTTTTTTGGGATGGAGCGAGTATCTTTAATACTAAAATGAAAACTTTTCTTGTGTCAAGCTAACGGGATTGACACACACTAGCTCATCATCCAGAGGTGGGTTATGTTAAGCCACTTGCACAACTTTTTAGCAGAAAATTTCAGGCAAGACAACTTTCCTCTTTGTTTGTTGTAGGTTGCGTCTTACTGCAGGCAGTGATTAAATGAAATGAGTGGAGTCTGTGGAGATCCTCATTCCCCTTTGTTAATTATCAAGAACTTCTTTGCAGGGGAAGTCTGATAGGGCTTTTAGAGATAGGGACTCAGATCTTGGAGACAAGAATGAGGGCATGTCTGAATCTTTAGAAAGTATACAAGTATTGAAAATGAAGTCTGGGAAAACTTTGAGTTAGATTAGTAGGATTCCGCCTAATATCTTTCCTAATTTAGAAATTGCACACAATCAACTGTGTAATTTCATTAAAAAATTTACGTACATATGTCTGAAATATAGTTATAGGGTTGTGAAAGTATGTATGTTCTAGAGACAATCATTATTAGAGACAAATGTACTTGAACACATTCGTATTATTAATAAGATTAATATTTATTGTCACGATCCAAACCGGAGGGCCGCGACGGGCACCCGGACCCCACCCGCCGGGTACCGCTAATCGTACATCCAACACCTAATCGTAATTAAATACTGACTTAGCCGAAAAAACATTATAGAAAATCTTTATCAGAATCTCAATTTTCATATACACAAACCCATACCAAGGCCGACAAGGCCACTTATGACAACTAACCACAGGACACCTGTCTACAAGCCTCTAGGAGTCGCAACATCAAAGGTCGGGACAG
Organism: Anisodus acutangulus; assembly: GCA_029783415.1. Classification (NCBI taxonomy): domain Eukaryota; kingdom Viridiplantae; phylum Streptophyta; class Magnoliopsida; order Solanales; family Solanaceae; genus Anisodus; species Anisodus acutangulus. The sequence goes on from CM056491.1 coordinate 27,271,184, forward strand.
GGCCCCGCCATACCCATATATACAAGCAAAAGAACCGTACCAAGATTAGACCAACACTCCGAACAAGGGAAGTGCTCCAAAAATCCGCTGAACCCGAAATCAACTAACGTGAACCGTCACCTTCCTTGATTGAACCTGCGGGCATGATACGCAACGTCCCCCGACAAAAGGGACGTCAGTACAACTGATGTACTGAGTATGTCAGACATGAAAAATAGTATAACAGAGACATAACGACAATTGAAACAGGAACAACCGACCAATAGAAAATGCCTCTGAGGGCCCTAATACATATGCCAAAATGTTATGCACTATGCAGTTTCCATATACATCAGCCTCATCGGGCATCTTCCTTACCATAACAACCTCTGTGGGCATAGTATGTCTATATGTCATGCATAATGCGGTAGATACATATATACTGGCCACACAAGGGCATCTTCCTCCCCACATTATATATATATATATATATATATATATATATATTGGCCCTTAATCAAGCATCTTCCTTCATTAAGCCATACAGGCTTTATCATTATCATATCACAGCTGATCAGGTGGTCTGCGTTTCCCGTTTCTCGTCCCCAATATACAGTCTTGGGTAAAACATGAATGCAATGCAAATGAAAATGCAGGAATCATAATGAGATATCCTGAATGACATAATTTCCTTATACCTTCGGTCAACGCCGTAAATATTAACATCTTTTCTGTATGCCTTAATAAGGACTAAAGAACATATTTAGACATGCTTTTAATATATGAATCAATAACATGAATATTCTTAACTACTAGGAGTAGAATAAAATATGAAGCAATATTATGATTACGTTTCGTTACATGAAACATGTCAAAAGAAAGAAATAATTTATCTTAAAATACCTCGATTTCACTTAATAGCTAATCACGTTGGTGCAAAATTATTAATCCCAAATAATTAGAAAGGAGCCATCTTTTTCCTTTTTTTTCCCACTGGAACGAAACAAATTGGACATAAGTGCTAAAGACCCCTTTTTGCTAACAAAAAGGGAAAGGAAAGGAATTGCTGAGCTTAACTTGAAATATAACAAGTTGATGAAAGTTTAAAAAGGCTTCCAAAGCCTTAAAATAAAAGTCCCTCACGTGAAGAGGCAATGATGGGTAATCGTTGTGTCTCCCTTAAGCCAAATTTATTGGCAGTGGGGAGCCCCAATTCGGTGCCACCTTGCCCTTACATGCATGGTCACCTGCCTCCGCAAAATTTATCAATCACACACATAATTAATTTTAGATCTCACTTTATTTAAATTCTAAAAACTCATAAGACCTTCGTATACTCAATGTCATAATTTTCTAATATGACACTAGTCCATAACCTCTTCATGCACATACCAAATTATTTTCGGCTTCCGTCGTCACACTTGTTGTATCCAAAATTATTTCGGGGTCTAATTCTTTTATATACTAATCTCATTATTAGCATACATAAATAACATAAATTCCAAAGTTCGGGTCTTCTTGCACACGCCTAGCAATTTAAACAGTAACTTGAAAATACGGGATGTTACATTTATGGCATTTGCGATTATTGAATTATTATTTGATTGTTTGTAATTATTCATTAATGTGCATTCCTTGAACTTACATTGTCATTAATAAAGATATTGATGATAGAGCGTAACTCTAAAATAGCCTCGACTAATGATCATCGAGAATGGGATATCGATGATATGTTATAAGTCGACATGTGGTCTGCATCACATTCTTAGAGAATGTAGTATGTCTCACCTGCTACTAGTAATGGTTACTAGTGATGGACACATAGATACTTTTGGAAAGTATTGATATACCCTGCTGATAAACTATTTGTTATGCATGTCTAAAGTGTTATCAGCGTGTGGGAGATGAAAGTCATTTGACTTAAGGTCAATACGCACCTTGTTTACAAAGTAATGTACTTTGACCCTGTCTTAAGCTTAAACTCCTTATAGGATAAGATACGACTTGTGTTGGGTGCATTATGATGTAAATTAAGGTAGTAGTTGAGCCAAGAATATGATTCATTCATCGATTGGATATTCGAGAGAACACTCAACTTCTCAGTGATTATGGTCGACCAAGTCATTGGTCAATGCAAGAGATATATTTAGAATATGATCTAGTTGTCGACTAATATGGATGAGATAACGTAGCAACCCTAATATGATTTGTGATCTAATCCTCCCTATATAAACAACACTAAACACCATAAGTTAGACACACCAATTCTATTAACTTTCTAGACTTAGAGTCTAGGACGAAACTCTCTCAAACCTCTGCCAAGATTTCCTGGCTTTCTTGACAGAGGAATACACCGTAGCATAGTGCTTGCAGCCGAAGAGATAGTCGTGTATACTCCCTAAGTAAAGACTCCAGTTAATACAACTTGTAAGTGTTCTAGTTTTATGTTACATGTTTTGATTGTCATATAACCATACCAGAAGAAATTATTGGGGTAAGTAGAACAAAATTTTAAACTTCCGCTGTGCCTACTTATATGTTTTGAACCCAACAAAAACCTACAGTGGTATCACAGCTCAGGCTGTTTCAATGGTTATATAACAATTGAATAACATAATAAATGGGTTAAACATAAAATTGGATTAAAACAAGGCTTCTTGAAATCCTACATATCTTGACCGAATGTTAACCTTTTGATATCACCCTAAATTTTCTCCTACGCTAACTCGAGGAAGTCATTCCATTCTAACTCGAACTAAGCCAAAAGTGCAAATATCCGGCTCATTTCACGGTGCACGGCAAAGAACGAGTATGAATGGATGATGGTTAATATGTGCATTATTGATAATGGTGGGTGAGTATAAAAGATCTGTGATTTGATCCTTAAATTGGATTTAGGGCTCGAATGATTTTAGAAAATCAACACAGAAACGTTTTGTTAGGACGTCGGTGCCGTGTCCCTATGGTAGGGCGTCACGGCTCTTGCTAGGGTTTCAAGGCGGAACCGCGGCTCCATGGTGGAGCGTCGCGGCCCTAATGCTTCATTTTTTAATTCTGGACTTTCTGTACATTAGGCGCCGCGGCTCCACGGTGGAGCACCACGACCCTAATGCAAGCCGAAAGGTTTCTGCCTTGCTAGCGCCACGGTTCCATGGTGGAGCGACGCGACTCTAATGCATTGTAGAAGCAGAATTTTGGCTTTTGCCTCACTGACGGCGCGACCCTAATGATTAGCGTCGCGGCCCCATCGGTCATAAAAAAATAATTTTTTTGTTCAGAATGTTTAACCCATGATTATTATTATACAGTATATTTGATAAGTATATTGTTTATGTGTTAAATGATTGTCATTTAAATTACTAGAATAACGTCCGCAAATAATTGTCTGGTAGGCGGCACTCAGTATGTGTTTAAACAACTTAATATCATGCTTGGGCAGACGGTACCCAATAAGTGCTTAATAGACTTTGCATGATAATTAAGATGTTATTTGATATAGCATACTATAGTTGATCTTGGTTAAAATCCTGAATTAAAATGTTCCCTAAAATTTTAATACAAGTCTTATTTAAAATGAACATGTTGTCTGTTATCATTGATTGTAGTGCAAAATCCTTTTCGGCGAGATGAGTATTTATGCCACAACATTTTCTCTAAGTCTACGAGGACTCAGACTCTTTCATAGATGCATGTTAAATGTAGAAGTGAGTGATAAACTTTCATAAGTATTTACACCACAATGTTTTCTCTATAAGGCAAAACTCACTTAGATACATAATTGCAGTGGCATAACGGGGTTGACTTGCTAGGCTGTCTTGGCGTCACAGTGTCGGACAAGCCGATGGAAGCATATCGATTGTTTAGAACATTCGGTCAAACATGAGTTACAAATTGTTTGTAATTGGTTTAGAGACCTACCAGGTTGTGATGTTGAAGTTATCAACCACAACAAACGCGGAGATAACATGAACCTAAATCATGGCCCATTATGACCATATTTGATATGAGTCTGTACTCTTCCATGGGGTCGAAGAGTATGTTAAAATAGTGGGAGCTAATTAAATTAAAGGCCATGTTAATTAGTTAAAGAATGTGTTCAATAGAAATTATATTAGAGTTTATTATCAAGTCTATTTGTTTCTTCAGTCGTATAAAATGTCGAATCTATCACTGAAAATATTGGTCGAGATAAACAAGTTGACTGTATCAAATTATCCTGACTGGTTAAGAAATCTACGATTGGTGTTAAGACTAAAAAAAATTGAGTATGTGTTAGACACAATGTTCCCCACAGTCCATGCTGAAGATTCTGCTTAGTATGTCCTGTTTGACAAGATGGCTTATCAGAAACATCTAGACGATGCTATCTCGGCACAGTGTGTAATGTTGTCCTCCATGACCTTGGAGTTACAGAGGCAACATGAAAACATGGGCCCCAACGAAAGGCTAGAACACTTGAAGAGTCTCTATGACTCATAGTCTCTGACAATAGAGTATGAACTGTTGAGGGACCTTTTCAAGTGTAAGCTGAACGATAGGGGTCAAGTGTCAGCACATGTTCTGAAGATGATTGGGTTAATAGAAAGGTTGGCTTCGATTGGAACAAAGCTGCCTATAAATGTCTCTGTCAACCTGATCCTGAATTCACTTCCTGGTTCATTTGAGAATTTCATTGTGAACTTCAATATGAATGGGACCAAGGCAAGTCTTCCAGATCTTCATAACATGTTGAAGACCTTTGAATCATCTACCTCTAAAGGTAAAGATGTGCTCATGGTGGGCTCTTCTAGCAAATTCAAACCCAAGGGTAAGAACATGCAGAAGAAGAATGGTAAGATAGTTGCTACACCTACAGTTATGAAACCTAGAGGAGGTGTTCAGAAGAAAGCAAAGGTAGCTTCGGATGTGTGCCTCAACTATAAGAAGAAGGGGCACTGGAAGAAGGACTGCACAACCCCAGGAGGAGGCTAAGTACTAGGTTCTCCTGGCTCTCCTGGACAAGGTATATTTGTCATTGAAATAAACATGTCTATAAGTAACTCTCACAGCTAGGTATTAGATACCGCTTGTGGCTCACATATTTGCAATAACGTGCAGGGTCTGATTGGCAGTAGAAAGGTTGGACCTTGGGAGATAGACCTGCGCGTTGGAAATAGAGCACGAGTGGATGATGAACGCGTGGAAACTTATAGACTAGATTTACCTTTAAGCTTTTGTTTAGAACTAAATAATTGTCAATTTGTTCCCTCATTGACGGGAAATATTATTTCTATCCCATTGTTAGACATTGAGGGGTTTTTCTCATTTATTGCCAATGGCAGTTATATACTGTGTTTTAATGGTTTTGTTTGTGGAAATGCTCCGCTTGTGGATGATTTGTATGTTCTAAATTGTAGTCGTGAAATTTTTAATGTGCAAAATAAACGAGCTAAGATAAGTAATTCAAGAAACCCCACCTACTTATGGCACTGTAGACTTGGTCACATCAATGAATCAAGGACAACAAGATTAAGAAAGTTAGACTACCTGGAACCATTTGACTTGGAGTCCTATGGTAACTGTGAATCTTGCTTGAGATGAAAGATGACCAACAAGTCACTTTCTGGGAAAGGGGCGCGAGCCAAAGAGTTACTTGAGTTGGTCCATACTGATGTATGTGGGCTAATTTCAACTCAAACTAATAGAGGCTTTCCCTTACTTCATCACTTTTACAGACGATTTCACAAGGTTTGGGCATGTGTATCTTATGAAACACAAGTTCGAAGCCTTTGAGAAATTCAAGGAGTACAAGTCAGAAGTAGAGAAACAACTTGAAACAAATATCAAGACCCTTCGAACAGATCGAGGAGGTGAATACTTAAGTAAATAATTTCTGGATTACTTGAAGATTCATGAAGTCCAATCACAATGGACACCTCCTGGAACGCCACAGATGAATGGTGTTGCTGAAAGAAAAAATCGAACCCTATTAGATATGGTTAGATCCATGATGAATTTCTCAGCTCTACCAACATACCTTTGGGGCTATGCATTGCAAAACTCAATTTATATTCTGAACATGGTTCCTTCAAAGTCAATGGAGAAAACTTCATATGAGATATGGAATGGCAAGAAGCCAACACTTAAACACATGCAACTCTGGGGGTGCCCTACATATGTAAAGAAGATGCTTACTGACAAATTGGAATCTAAAAGTGAGAAATATTATTTTGTGGGGTATCCAAAGGAAACTAAGGGATACTATTTCTATCTTCCTGGAGAACATAAGGTCATTCTTTCCAAAAATGCAACTTTCTTTGAAGAAGAATATGTCTACAAGGAACAGAGCTGCAATGAGGTAGAACTTGAAGAAATTCAAGAACCACAAGATAACACAGAAGTTGAACCCTTGTCGAATGACTTAGACAAGGATTCATTGGGAGTATCTAGTGAAGATTGGGTACTTAGAGTACGCCCTTCAGCTATTGGGAGTGCTGTGAGAGATAATGCAGAAATGCAAGGCTCTCATACACAACCAATGGAAGATGATACAATAGTTGTACATCATTTCATTCAAGGAATACATGAAAATGACATTCCTGAAAGCTCTTAAGGTGATGGATTGTCCAACACACAAAGACATTCTCACAATCAGAATGCAATAAATACTAAAACGCAGAATAATCGACTCCGTAGGACCACTAGGACTCATCGTCCGCCTGAAAGACTTAATCTCCTTGTTGAAACACACAATGAGATAGATATTCCTGATGACGATGAACCTACAACCTACAACGAAGCCATGTTAGACATTGATTCGCAGAGATGGCAAGAAGCCATTAAATTTTTATGGACTTGATGTACATAAATCAAGTTTGGAAGAAGTAGCCTGAGTTGGTGTTATCTTGATTACAACTTGGTTCGGTCCTTAGCAGAATTGCCTCGAACCCGAGCAAATGTAGAGAACTTGTACAACTTAAGATTATAGAGAAATCTTGCAAGTAAGTGAAATGAGAATGTGATCCCCTTCCAACATGAAGATTGAACTCCTTTTATAGCTATGAATACAAGACATTTATGTCCGAGAATCATTCTCTAATTTAATGCAATTAAATGATAATAACGGCCACATAATGACCAAAGAGTAACGGCTGACACCAAATTTGAAGCGGATCCGCATTAAACTCCTTCGGTCGCCTACCCGAAGGAGCTTGGGAGCCGAGGTCATCGAAGTAAAATGTGACTTGCTTCTGGTCGTCAATCAAGCCAGCGACGTGTTCGAAGTAAAGTAGGAAAGTATGCAAAAATACCTAGAGAAAAGTCAAATGATATTGCATCGGTTCAAAGAATGGACCATGGAGCACGTGTCTCGTGAGAAAAATAATGAGGCAGATTCCATAGCTAATTTAGGTTCATCCGTAGAAGCAGATGAGTTCAATTCAGGAACAATTGTGCAGCTACTTAATTCCACAATTGATGGTGGTCATGCTGAAGTGAATACACCAAGCTTGACTTGAGATTGGCACAATAAGTACATCGACTACCTTCACGGATGGAAAGTTGCCCTACGAACACGCTAGGGCCCTTCGTACTAAGGAAACTAGATTTTGTTTGGTTGGCGGTCAGTTGTACTGAAAATCTTTTTACGGTCCTTTAGCAAGATGTTTAGGGCCTCGGGAAACTGATTACGCGATGTGCGAAGTTCACGAGGGGACTTGCGACAATCATTCAAGAGCGGAATTACCGGTTTGAAAATTGATTAGGGCTAGGTCATATTAATCCGGGATGGAGGAAGATACAAAGACCTTCATCTAAAAATGTAACAAATGCCAAAGGCACGCAACTATGATTCATCAACCGGCGGAATTGATGCATCCAGTTTTATCACCATGGACATTCATGAAATAGGGGATGGATATTGTGGGGCCACTCCCATGAGAACCCGAAAAGGTATGTTTTATCTTATTTATGACTGATTATTTTTCTAAGTAGATTGAAGCGAAGGCATTCAAGAAAGTCAAAGAAAAATAGGTCATTAATTTTGTCGTTTCCGGTTCTGTCGGTGCTTGAAACAATTTTGTCTACGAGACCATATCATTTGCCGGTTCGGCATACCAATGGAGATCACTTGTGATAATGGTCATCAGTTCATTGAGAAGAATATGAATGACTTTCTTGAAGAGTTGAAAATTAAGAAGATAGTATCGACTCTATACCACCCGAGTGAAAATGGGCAAGTGGAGTCAACAAATAAAATGATTATTCAAAATCTGAGAAACAGACTGAATGAGTCAAAATGCAAGTGGAAATGGATTTTACCGGAGGTGTTGTAGACATACAGAACAACGCCAAAGTCTAGTACCGGTGAGACACCATTTTCCTTGGTCTACGGTGCAGAAGACCTAATTCCAGTGTAAGTTGGAGAGCCGAGCTTAAGATTTAGTTTTGCAACTGAAGAATCGAACAACAAAGTTATGTCTGTCAAGCTCGACTTAACGGATAAACACTTATCTAATTATTTTTCACTTTTGGGACCATTTTTAGATAAACAACACTTGGCGACATTAATATTATTTCAATCAAGGTACATAAAAGTCTCTAGCTAAACTAATACTTCTTCCGTTCCATAATAAGTGATTTTTTTAGTTCCATAATGTGGATCAATTCGTAAGTAAATATAGTAGGTAATTAACAATAATTAAGTGAATGAGAATAAGTAAAAGAAGTAGCCTGAGTTGGTGTTATCTTGATTACAACTTGGTTCGATCCTTAGCAGAATTGCCTCGAACCCGAGCAAATGTAGAGAACTTGTACAACTTAAGATTATTGAGAAATCTTTCAAGTAAGTGAAATGAGAATGTGACCCCCTTCCAACATGAAGATTGAACTCCTTTTATAGCTATGAATACAAGACATTTATGCCCGAGAATCATTCTCTAAGTTAATGCAATTAAATGATAATAACGGCCACATAATGACCAAAGAGTAACGGCTGACACCAAATTTGAAGCGGATCCGCATTAAACTCCTTCGGTCGCCTACCCATACCACTGCTACACCCTTCAACCTTGCACCTAAACCATGCCATGTGTCGTTTTGGTTTCCATTATATACAGATAGTCCCCACACTTTTCAGATCAAAGTTTACCACAGTGATGGGAAGTGGAAATGATCCCTCCGGTGTCTTCTCTTGTAAGCTTTCTTTCAAACTACTCCAAAATAGGTGGGAAAATGAAACGTTTACAATTCTCAAAATCTGACTCACGTCTTATCAATCTGTGACTCTTGACACGTGTCAACCTCTGATTAAACTGTCACTTCGGTTCACGAACCAATGCGTATTGTAATGATGACTTCACCCCTACAAAAACCCCTTCTTGTTCTCTTTTTACATTTTACCTTTTGGTAAATTTCTTTTCATCCTTCGACCGAACAACCTTCAAATCTCCAGATTTTTTTCAAACCTTCAAACCTTCATCATAATGGCCAAGAATGCTCGATCTTCCTCTAGGCAATATTCTCCGGCGACTTTACCACCTCTGGCCACTGAGAAGGTCACTGACTCCTGTGAAACTTCTAAAACTCAAGCTGCTACCGAACCCAGAGCCTACGACATGGTGCCTTCACCTTCTACTTCGACACAGAGTTCTTCGTTCAAACGACCTCCAAGAAATCTATCCGGGAGGGAGGAGGCTAGAAACTGGCCATCCTCTATCAAGGCCTCCGACCTCAAAAGAGTCAGAGACAAGTGTGGTTGGACAAACCTCTATGTGATTATCATCCCTGGCCCGGATGATGACATCACCACCTTCAGGTCTGGATACTCTAACGTATACACCTACCATTTCACTTTTAAACTCGACTCACCGATCGACCGTGTGATCCTCGAGATCTGTAGGACCTACAACCGGTCTCTTGCACAAATTGGTTCGATCGTCTAGAGGATCGTAACCTGCCTCCATTTTTTGGCCAACTTATTCAAAGATGACTTTACTTTGGATCATTTGATCCGTTTATATGTGGCACGATTTTTTCATGGTGGAATAGTCCAACTTTCTAAGCGAGGTAAATTTCTCATCCTCTCCAGTGTCGATGAGAATCGAGACCAGGGGTGGTTGGAACATTTTGTTGTAGTTCGACTGCTAAAATCATTCCGACGAGGTATATGCTCTTTCTAGAGAAGTGGGACATGCATCGTAAGTATCAAAGCTCTTCTTCCCACTTTAATCCAAATGACATGCTCTTACAAAAATTTATCTTCATTTTTTCAGCCATCCAATGGATTCCGAACCATATGGATAAACTTCATGATTGGGTCGAGAAAATAATCAGTACCTATTCGCACAAGAAGTGGATATGGAAAGAATTTTCTAATAAATAATGGGTAGCCCAAAACCATTGTCAGCATTCACTTAACCCTCCTACTTAGGTTTAATCACAGTTTTGTGCACTTTTTTACTCCTTCTATTTTTCGATTTTGTAGGTCTACTGAAGTGCTCTTCGACCCCGAGGTCCAACCCCTCAACTGCTCCAACTGTCTTCGATACGGTATTTGATCCGGTCGCATTAGTTCAGCGCATCACCGAGGTACATAAGAATAAACCCGCAAAAAGCAAATTCTCAAAGCCTCCAAAGTCATCTTCGGTCGCTAAAAAGAGGAAAAGAAGCTCAAAGGTAGGAGGCTCCTCTTGAGCTCAAGATACAAGTATCTTCCCAGATGATATCTGGGTTAGCAAAACCTCCATCACTGCTACCACCACTCTGGAGGAAGACACTCATCCGAGGTAAGAGAAGAAATTGCTGCTACTGAAGCAGCCGCACCAAAAAATGATCAAGTCTTCTCGAGCCTCGAGAAATTATGCCAGCTCCCGATCCAAACTTGTTAACATTTTTTTGGCCCCAAGCGTGGATCTGAGAAGAATGAGATCGGCCACAATTTCCTTCCCCGGGGACACTAACTTATTGTCCTGCCCGGTCGGGGTTGCCAATTACATGAGGCCCCTCATTTTGGTGTTCTATAGGGAGAAAATACAGAATATGTCTTGGACATGCCTCTTCAACGAGGGTATGCACGCCGCCAACCGGGTTCGTATTCTTCTTGATTACTTTAATTGACACTGGTATTATTTTTTCCTTTTCTGGTTTCCCCTTAATTTTCAATCTTGTAGTGCTCCATTATTGTTGGTGAGGGCCTTATCCGGTGCTTGGATGAAAACCAACACCTTAAAGGTCAACATACCTCTAATTCGAAGCTTCAAGTTCAACTACAGCAGATCGATGATTTGCCCACTGTCCGGGCTGAATTAGACCAAGTCAAGGGAAAATTCTTCCAAGCAATGAATGACCTCGAGCTTGTCACTAGGGAAAATATGATCTTCAAGGAATAGAATGAAAAGTTCTTCCAAGATGTCAAAGTCCTTACCCAACAACTTGGGGAATAAGAAGAGAATCAGCACCACCAGGATTAGCAAGTAGAATTTCTGAGTGTTGACCTCGACCATCTTGCTGCCGAGCTTGATACAATCGAAGCTGGTAGGGCAACCGATGAAGCTACACTGAAGATGGCTCAGGATCAAGCCGATCAAAAATCCCAAACCAACAAAGGCATGCGAAATGAACTTGAATCTTCGAATTAGAGGTATGTTGAGATTTCAGCCCAATTTGCTCAAGTATCGGCTGAACGAGACCAGGTTCAGGATGATGTGGAGGCTGAAGTGGATCGGATAGTACCAAGCACACAAAATGGAATATCCGGAGGTACACTTTAGAACAAGCTCGAGACGGGATCCCGGATATTGATGCCAAAATTGCCTAAGTCAAAGAAGTTGAGATCAAAGCCTACCGCCAACTGACCGGACACAACTCTGAAGATGACCCAGGGGACTCCGATTCCGAGTCCGATTAGGAGCTAGGCTTAGATGCCTTTGTACTTATATTTTCTATGTTTTGTTCTGGCCATTTACCGGCCTTATATATGAAATGAATATTTCTTTTTGTTACGACTTAACAATTATTTGACGTGTGTCATTGTCTTCTTATTTTCAACACTTAGCTAAATAAACTCCAACGTAACTCGGGCTAACTGCCTCCGGCTTCGGAGTCTTAACTAAACAAACCAATACTTAGTTTGCATCGGATCGAATGAAAATTATTTTCGATTTTAAAAAATGACTTAAGTAATTTGAACAAATTTTTCACTTTAGTTCGCTCTACACCGGATGATTTCCTCCGGTTTTAGTCATTCAATGACTTAAATATAAGGACCTTATTTTTATGCTAGTGAATAAGACGTTTCCTATTCACTTTGGCCATGAATATAGGAACTATAGTTACTTCCAACTTTTTAGACAACTTTAGGTGTCTTTAGAAATAGGTTGGGTTCATTCTGACCTGACGTCTTAGAAGCGTACTTCACTTATTTTTGTTCTGGTTACATTTAGGACGTCAGTCCCCAGTTAAGGACTTTACCAAATTCATTAGCTCGTAAGCCTAAAGGTTTTATCGATCGACTGGAAACAAGAGTGTGCAAATGGTCACAATCAGATAAAAGTGTTTTCATTCAAATTTTGCATCAGTCATACAGCTGGGCAAGATTCGTTTGATCTTTTTGCCTTTACATTTTTGCCGTAATATCAAAACTATTTAGGTAAGATTCATTTGATCTTTTTGCCTTTACATTTTTGTCGTAACATCAAAACTATTTGGACAAGATTTATTCGATCTTTTAACCCTTACAATAGTCCTAAAAACTAAAACAAATCTTCGAACTAGTTTCAACACTTCAAATAGCTTCGAGACTCACACTTACCTTGTAAATTCCTTACCTTCTTTTTCGAGGGTATGGCAGTCCCCTAGTGTTTGTATTCGAAGTTATGAGAATTCAAACACTACTTACTTTTGAATATCGAGCAGTCCCCAGTGTTTGTCCGATCTTCAACTATTTAGTAACACGCTTTACATTATTGCCTCATTAAAAATCTTGTCGAAAAAACCCTTTTTGGGATAAATACCGTGCTAAGGGAAAAATAGTGCAACACGTGTTTTCAGACCTAACTCTAACTTATGCTCAGTATTTAACCCATTACTCCGACTTTGCTCCTGCAAAAGTTAGTTTCATCAAAATAAAATGAAATTCAAGTAAAACGCATACCTTAGCAGTAATATTGCTTCAAGTGTGCAACGTTCCAGTTGTTTGATAACTTTTGACCATCTTTGGCTTCCAGCTAGTACGAGCCTTTACCAGTTATTCCGGACACTTTGTAGAGTCCTTCCCATTTTTTTCCCAATTTCCTTTCGTTGGGATTTTTAGTGTTGATGGTTACCTTTCGTAGAACCAAGTTTCCTACTTTAAAATGCCTAATATTAGCCCTTCGATTGTAGTATCAACCCATCCTTTGATTTTGGGACACTAACCGTAGCAAAGCCAACTCATAGTGTTCATCCGTTAAGTCGAGCTTGACAGACATAACTTTGTTGTTCGATTCTTCAGTTGCAAAACTATATCTTAAGCTCGGCTCTCCAACTTCCATTGGAATTAGGTCTTCTACACCGTAGACCAAGGAAAATGGTGTCTCCCCGGTACTAGACTTTGGCGTTGTTCTGTATGTCTACAACACCTCCGGTAAAATCCATTTCCACTTGCATTTTGACTCATTCAGTCTGTTTCTCAGATTTTGAATAATCATTTTATTGTTGACTCCACTTGCCCATTTTCACTCGGGTGGTATAGAGTCGATACTATCTTCTTAATTTTCAACTCTTCGAGGAAGTCATTCACATTTTTCTCAATGAACTGATGACCATTATCACAAGTGATCTCCATTGGTATGCCGAACCGGCAAATGATATGGTCTCGTAGACAAAATTGTTTCAAGCACCGACAGAACCGAAAACGACAAAATTAATGACCTATTTTTCTTTGACTTTCTTGAATGCCTTCGCTTCAATCTACTTAGAAAAATAATCAGTCATAAATAAGATAAAACATACCTTTTCGGGTTCTCATGGGAGTGGCCCCACAATATCCATCCCCTATTTCATGAATGGTCATGGTGATAAAACTGGATGCATCAATTCCGCCGGTTGATGAATCATAGTTGCGTGCCTTTGGCATTTGTTATATTTTTAGATGAAGGTCTTTGTATCTTCCTCCATCCCGGATTAATATGACCTAGCCCTAATCAATTTTCAAACCAGTAATTCCGCTCTTGAATGATTGCCGCAAGTCCCCTCATGAACTTCGCACATCGTGTAATCAGTTTCCCGAGGCCCTAAACATCTTGCTAAAGGACCGTAAAAAGATTTTCAGTACAACTGACCGCCAACCAAACAAAATCTAGTTTCCTTAGTACGAAGGGCCCTAGACTGGGTTCGTAGGCAACTTTCCATCCAGAAGGTAGTCGATGTACTTATTGTGCCAATCTCAAGTCAAGCTTGTTGTATTCACTTCAGCATGACCACCATCAATTGTGGAATTAAGTAGCTGCACAATTGTTCCTGAATTGAACTCATCTGCTTCTACGGATGAACCTAAATTAGCTATGGAATCTGCCTCATTGTTTTTCTCACGAGACACGTGCTCCATGGTCCATTCTTTGAACCGATGCAATATCATTTGACTTTTCTCTAGGTATTTTTGCATCCTTTCCTACTTTACTTCGAACACGTCGTTGGCTTGATTGACGACCAGAAGCAAGTCACATTTTACTTCGATGACCTCAGCTCCCAAGCTCCTTCCCAATTCTAAACCTGCAATCATAGCCTCATACTCAGCTTCATTATTAGTTTATCTCACAATTATTATTGACTGCCTAATAATAGCCCCTGCAGGTGGCTTAAGCACTACCCTGAGCCCAGACCCTTTTCACGTTCGAAGCTCGATCCGTGAATAAGGTCCAGACCCCTGAAGTTTTTCCCGAGGTTAACAAAAGTTCTTTTTCTACTTTGAGAATCATTCCGGGTGTAAAGTCCGCTATGAAGTCTGCCAAAACCTGAGACTTTATAGATGTTCTCAGTTTATACTCTATGTCATACCCACTAATTTCCACTGCCCATTTGGCTAATCTACCGGACAATTTCAGTTTATGCATCACATTTTTTAGTGGATAAGTTGTTACTACACATATGTGATGACATTGAAAATACGGTCTCAACTTTCTAGAAGCCGTTATTAATGCTAAAGCCAATTTTTCTAAGTGAGGGTATGTCACGCCCCAAAACCCACTTTGGGCGCAACAGGCATGCGATGCTATGAACAACATTGAAGCACCTTCAAAAGTCAATAAACATCTAATCTCTTTTAATAATCTTTTATCATTTATTTAATACAAAACATTTAAGACTAATTGAAATCATACTCACACTTATAAAATAGAATCAGCGGAAGTCTAATATAGATAATGAGTCATGAACGTGGCAACGCCCAACAAGTCATATGAGACTTTCAACATCTACCCATAATTTTGACAACTATCTATAGAGCTTCTAAGAAACATAGATAGAGTAACACATCGGGATGCAGTCCAGAAACTAAAATAATACATCTAGATAGATGGGGTGACTCACGAATAAGGGTGTGGGTTCACCAATAAGTCTGGAAAGCAGCAAGTTCTCCTACTCCGTATGCGTACCATGAACCTACTCTTCTTCGCTACCTAACATACCATAAAAAACAATGGTATGCATGAGTACTGGGCAATCAGTGAATCTCTATGGGACAATGGTTAATAGCAAAATACATAAGTAATAAGTGTAATTAAAAAACAATGTTGAAAAACAGTTCAAAACAAAGGATAACATCCAGTATAAGTCAATGATGAAGATATAATCACTTTGAATCCTTAAGTCATTCTCGTTACCTTAAGTTCTTTCAAAATAGTTCGATATCCCAAAGATGGAGTAAGATTACAACCTTAGTAAAATCACTAATAAAAGCCAATAACATAGAAATAAATCAATTTTAATTTATTATACCGTTCTTCACGTTAAGTCTTTTTAATCATGAACTCAAGATCATCAACAAGTCATTCACAGGCAACCAACAGATCAACACATGCCAGTCCCAAATCAATGTAACGAAGGGATAACCATTAAGGTTCCCTAAAACTGCATAGAAGCACAACATCAGGGTTTTCACCCTCGATGGCTATCCTTCCTCCCGAATAGCTAGGCAAAACCACATCGGGTTTATGAACCCTCGATGGCCACTCTTCCTCCCGAATGGCTAGGCAAACCACACTGAGGCTATTGACCTTCGATGGCTATCCTTCCTCCCAAATAGCTAGGCTAACCCCGCTAGGATCCATAATGACTACCCTTTCTCTCAAGTAGCTAGGCCAAACACAAACAATAGAAATTATGATGAATTAGCCGAATTTCAATCACAGCATAGAAGCCGAATCACTTATTATGAATTTTGGTCATCATCCCGTTATTAGGAGTACGTCAAATCATTTATGGATTTAGAAACTAAGTTTAAGTCATTAAATAAGTTCAGTTTTAACAAACCCATTCATAAAGCAAAAGACATGAAAGATCCCAGCTTCCAAAAAAATTAAGTTCACTGCGTTCCTTATCGGGGTGAATCACGTTCAAAGTTTTATAGATTTATATACAAGTTTCAATAACCCTTTGATAGGAGAAATCACGAATACATATATAGATTATAATATACCAAAGGCTCCATGAGGGCTTGTCCCTCACGCTCATGAAACCTTACCCAAAAACCATTTTTAAAGGTTAAAAAGTATGTTAAAAAGAGACATACAAATCAATTTTATAGTCACAAAGGATTTTAAAAAGAGACAGACAAATCACATTTATAGTAAAAAAAAGATTTTCAAAAGAGACATACAATTCCCGCTAAAATGCTATCAAATGGATTTTCCGAGATTCAATAATCTCTATACGATTGATATAGATGATAAAGATTAGAATTTTAACCAAATTCTGGGAGTCCCTACCCTTATCGAAAAGCTAGGGTTTTTCGTGCCCAAAAATGTGATCTTGAATCCCACATAGATTCTTATTGTTTCTAATACCTTACACTAGTCCCATCCCTCTCAATAATCTCAGTAAAGTTCAAAGAACATACCTTCAAGAAGTTTCCCAAACTCTTCTTCAACTTCTCTTTCTTCAGTTTTCAAGAATCTAAGGTTTTGAAAGATGATATGAATTGATCAAGAACTTACCTTTGATGTTTTGGGGATGTTTTAGGGTTGTTTTCTCTCAAAACGTCAGCCAAAATGAAGTGGGAATGAATATAACGAAGTGGGAAACTTATAAAATTTGAAACTAGAAAAATAATGGGCCGCAACACCTTCGCGTCACGGTCCTATCACTGATAGGACCACCCGCGGCACCCCTGTGATGCGGTGGTGCTGCACAATGTAAGATGTTTTCCTGGGTGACGTTCTGTCCGCGGCACCCTTGCAACGCGACTGCCGATATGTTCTCAGTAAAACTGTCATAACATTTTGTACGTAACTCCGTTTGAGCTGGGAGACCTACCGTTTGAAAGGTATTTCAAAGACCTACAAAGTTAAAGTTTTGTGTTTTCTCATATTCGCAACAAAACTATCCGTAAAATGAGAAACAGTAAGAAGTAATCTTCTTCATCTTCGAAGTTTATCTTGTCCTATATTTGGTTTGACTTCAAAATGACTATCTACCACCCGAACACATCCCGAAGGGACTCATATAACTAAAATATGATACGCCAACACTCATAATAAATAGGAAATTACATACCTTTTTCTTCTCGAACCATATAACTCGAATTTATAGGGTGTTGCAAGGTACCTAGTCTCTACACTAGCCAATATCCTACTCACATAATAAATAGGAAATTGCATACCTTTTTCTTCTTGAACCAACACTTCTCTTACCACTACTTCGGACACTGTCAGGTACAGGAACAATTGCTCGTCGGCCTTCGATTTATGCAGTAGTGGTGGACTGGATAAGTACTTCTTTAAATACCTCAAAGCCTACTGACACTCCGGTGTCCACTCGAAATCATTTTTCTTTTTCAACAATGAGAAGAATAAATAATTTTTTTCTAACGATCGAGAGATAAACGTGCTTAAAACGGCTATACTCCCGGTGAGTCTTTGTACTGCTTTCACATTGTCAAGCACCTTCAGTATCTCTTCGATGGCTTTGATCTTATCCATATTAATCTCTATTCCTTGGTTCAAAATCAAGAAACCTAAGAACTTGCCCGAGCAAACTCCAAAAGAACACTTTTAAGAATTTAGCTTCATGTTGTACATTCGGAGCACGTCAAATGTTTCCTGCAAATGCTTTAAATGGTCCTCTGCCTCTAGGGATTTTACTAACATATCATCAATATAAACTTCCATTGTATTTCCTATTTGATCCTCGAACATGTGATTAACTAGGCATTGATATGTTGTTCCGCATTTTTTAAACCAAACATCATTACATTATAACAATAGGTCTCGTACCTAGTTATAAAAGAAGTTTTCTCTTTATCCTCCGAATTTATCTGAATCTGGTTGTACCCGGAGTAAGCATCAAGAAACTTAACATCTCATGCCCTGCCATGACATCAATCATTCGATCGATGTGCGGAAAAGGAAAAGAGCCCTTTGAGCATGCCTTGTTCAAAATTTTAAAATCTATACATATCCTCAGCTTATTGCCTTTTTTAGCTACAACCACTATGTTATCTAGCCAATTTGGGTAAGCTACTTCCCAGATAGAACCTATATTCAAAAGCTTTGTTACCTCCTCCTTGATGAATTTATTCTTGAACTCGGCCATTGGCCTTCTCTTTTGCTTTACTGGGGGAAAGCTCGAGTCCAAACTCAATTTGTGAGTTGTGATCTCCGATGGAATACTTGTCATGTCTAAATGGGACAGGTATACCTTTCTATCTGTTAAATGCATGAACAATATGACTTGCTCTAGTTCCTCTACAGCTCACTTTGTGTCATCCGAATCATCTGGCAGCATGAATGACCTCGGGACACAGAAGTAATCTTCTTCATCTTCGAAGTTTATATTGTCCTTCTCTTCTTTTTTCAGACTCGAAGAGTCCGAGTCATGTGATTGTTATTTAACTTCTTTGCCTTTACTTAAATCATTCACTTCTTTCGGTGATTGCATCACTTCTTATACCGCGAACATTTCCCTTACTGTCGTCTGTTCCCCACAAATGGTCTTTATTCCCTCCGGATGTAGGAACTTTAACATCATATGCAACATCGAAGGAACGACCCTTATGTCATGTATCCAAGGCCTGCCTAACAGTATGTTGTACCTCATATCGCCTTCAATAATATAAAACTTCATTTGTTGAACTGTCCTGGTTGTGTTGACTGGAAGAATGATTTCCCCCCTCGTAGTATCGCTTTCCATATTGAATCCGTTGAGAATCCCGGCCGTCGGCACAATTTGGTCCAACAGCCCTAACTGCTCCACCACTTTCCACCGGATTATATTAACAAAGCTACCTAGATGAATCAAAATACTCTTAATCTAAAATTTATTAATAAAGACAGAAATTACCAACGCATCATTGTGAGGCTGAATGACGCCTTCCGTATCTTCATCATTGAAAGAAATTATTTCTTTCGGCACATAGTCTCTGGATCTTTTCTCCCAAGTGATTGAGACTTTCATCTTTTTTGCAGTCATGACAGCTCCCTTCGGAATATCTATTCCTCTGATAATCATATTTATGATATGTTGGGCTCAACCAATTTTGGTTGCTTGTTCGCTTCCCTATTTTTGTAGTTCCCCTTTGCACGATCACTTAAGAACTAGTATAAATGGCTATTTTTCAACAATCAGGCCACTTCGTCCCTTAACTGACGACAATCCTCTATTTGATGACCATAAGTTCCATGGTAATCACAAATCAAGTTTGGATATCTTTGAGTCGGGTTTGTTCAAAGCGGTTTTGGACACCTTATTTCCTTTATATGACCAATGGCCAAAATGAGCCCAGCCGCATCAATGTTGAAATTGTAATCGGATAGCCTCGGGTTCTCCACGATATTAGAAAAAGATCCACCAGTATCATTTTTGAATTGTGAACCCCTACTTGTAGACCCTCGATCATTATGCCCCTACTTGTAGACCCTCGATCATTATGCCCCTACTTGTAGACCCTCGATCATTATGCATATCTCCTATGTTAGATGGGGAAGTACAATTGTTGCGACCTTGATCTGATTTGAAATTGGACCTCTCTAGTTGATCGTAGAGTTGATACCTATCCTTTGAAGATTTCAGCTCCGAATCGATTATCCTCTTTGACTTGTCAAAGTTTTTGTTCCGTCCTGCTGACCCCGGTGGAAGTTTGGGTTGATCATCCTCCACCATGATCTTGGACTCATACCTGTTATGCACATCTGCCCAAGTTACATCCGGGAATTCCAACAGGTTCTCCTTTAATTTGAACGAAGCACTGGAGCTCTTTGGTGAAAGCTTCAGTTGTCCACTCATCTGGTACTCGGGGAAGTAACATCCGCTCCTTTTAATATCTGGTCACGAACTCCCGCAGCAACTTCATATCTTTCTAAGTAATTTTGAAAATATTTGTTTCCTTATTTAAACCTTCCGAGCTCCGGCATAAGCCTTTATAAAAGCATATGCAAGAATTTCAAATGAATTAATAGAATGCTCATGCAACATAGAATACCGAGTCATTGCTCTCTTAGAAAGCATTTCGCCGAATTTCTTCAACAACATCGATTAATCTCATTCAGATGCATGACATTGTCCTTTATTGCACAAGTATAGGACGTCACATACTCTTGTGGATTAGTTGTCCCATCATACTTCAGGAGGTCAGACATTTTAAACTTCTTTTGTATCAACTTTGGTGTTGAACTAGGTGGGAACAACAACTGGATGTATCTTTTCGAGTCTGGCTCCTTCAAGATCGGAGGTGCCCCAAGAATCTGGTTTACCCGTGAATTGTAGGTTTCAACCATCTTTTCTTTGGTGTCAATTCGTTTAGTTAGAGCTTCAAGCATTTTCAAGACTTCCGAGGACTCATTAGTCCCCGAGCCATTGGCGTTCTCGTTGACTCGGTCCTCTTCTCGACCTGGTTCATTATTACGGACATGGAGAGTGTCATTCGATGCGCTTGCTCCGCTACTTTTCTTTTACAACTCAGTTATAGCCTCATGTTGCTCCTTTAGCATATAGCCTCTTGTTATTCATTGGATCAACGTTCAGTGGAACGCCATTTGGTGGAACAACAGGCGGAACACCATTCTGTGGGTCAAAGGGTGGTGCGCCAAGTGGAACACCATTTTTATTGTTGACATTGTGAGCGCCATTGTCATCGTTGTTGTCCTTGTGGTTGCTAATCTTAGCATTGAGTTCACTAGCCATAATGTTAGTGTTTAGTTTTGACTTGTAACCACAAAAATCTCGAAAGAAACAAGTGAAATTTAAGCTTGAAACAAATCACCACTATTATCATTAGCCCCACGGTTGGCGCCAAATTGTTTACCCCAGAAAAGGTACAGTTAAATTTGTAAGTGATTTAAGGATATGTGAATCGATTCATAAGTAAATATAGTAGGCAATTAACAATAATTAAGTGAATGAGAATAAGTAAAAGAAGTATCCTGAGTTGGTGTTATCTTGATTAGAAATTGGTTCGGTCCTTAGCAGAATTACCTCGAGCCCGAGCCAATGTAGAGAACTTGTACAACTTAAGATTACAGAGAAATCTTGCAAGTAAGTGAAATGAGAATGCAATCTCCTTCCAACATGAAGGTTGAGTTCCTTTTATATCTATGAATACAAGGCATTTATGCTCGATAATCATTCTCTAATTGAATGAAATTAAACGACAATAACGGCCACATAATGACCAAAGAGTAATGGCTGACACCAAATCCAGAGCGGATCCGCATTAAACTCCTTCGGTCGCCTACCTGACGTCAATTGGTTCGACCCTTGCCCAATTCTATTCTTCAAACCGGACTCAACCCGAAGTATCTCACAACGGGTGCACACCACTGCTACACCCTTCGACCTAGCACATAAACCATGTCACGTGTCGGGTCGGTTTCCATCGTATATATATATATATATATATATATATATATATATATATATATATATATATATATATATATATATATATATATATTACTTGTTTAATTGACACTCTTGAGCAGTACTTGACAACATCATTTGCAAATACTGAAGTCATTATGTGTAAGTTGAAGTTTGACCATCAATAATATTTATAACTACTACTTTAGTGTTTGGAATACCGATTATGGATAGATGTGTGGGATTGATGACTTGTGAACGAAGAGTAGGCAGAAGAGATCTAAGGAGGTACTCAGGGAGTCACGCATTTACTTGAGTGGTAGAGAGACTGGGAATAGGTCGAATAGACTATCCTAGGGTCAAAAGAATAACAAACTAACATGACATTTCTACAATTAATATTATTCATTCTGATTGTTGCCTTTACGTCTCCTTGCTACTATGAAGCTTAACCTTAGTACGTAGAAGTCGATAGCGATGGGTGAACGGACTATCCAGGAATAAGGGCGGATCCACAGTACTGATACATAATTCATCTTAACTCAATACTTTTGACGCAGAATATAAATTTTTGTAAGAAATTATTAAAATTGCAACAAATAAAAAGTATGAACTCATAACCTTAAGAATTACAATTCATAAAATTTAAATTCTGCATCCGACTGTATCGGTAAGCTTGTCCCTTGAAACTAGGTCCTTCATTTGAAATTGTCCTTTTCATGAAATATAAAAAGACGTTTGATTTGTATTTCAAATGAAATAATAACGCTCCGTGGCATTTTGGAGCAAGTTTTTAATTGACAAGCGAACATTTTTTGGGGTAGACTTGTTATCCTGTTAGTAATTATGGAGTGATGGGCTGCCATTCTTTTGTTCAATTATTACATGCAACCAATTACGTGTTGAGTGTTTTGACTTTGTTAATATAAAATTATATATTTTGCCTGTGGTAGGTATAAATGATGGACATCTCATGTCAAACAAAGAAGAGTAATAATTAATATAAATACAATATGAGACGGTGGATCTTTAAAGGTTTCATCAGAATTGGACCAAAAGAGCTTTTAGTCAACAAATTCCGCCCTGAAATTAATCACCAACTTGTCCACTGTGCTAAATTACAATCCAATTGCAAGATAAAGTATAGTCCATGATGGAACAACTGTTATTAACTGTGACCCAAATAACTTTAGCTATGATTCAAATTAAAGCACACTGTTCCGTGTGAATTGAGAAAAAAATAAATTAAACGCGTTATGCCGTGCAACAATTTCTGGAGAAAATTAGTTTAAGCTCTTGTTCTTTGTCAAAGTAGAAGATGTAGCATTAATTCGAAAAAACTTCTAAAATGGTAAATCGGCTTTTCCCTAACATGCATTCCCTGTATCTTCAGTTAGTTTTCCCCGTTGTCTACTATGTCTATCTAGCTGTATTTCTTACAGTAATTCTAATCATGCTTTATATTAAAAAAAATAAGTTATACTATATATGTTGATAATGTAAATTCTTTTAACGAAAAAGGGTCAAAAATGTTGGATATGTAAAGCACGTACGGGAATAGTAAATAACTATTACAGTGATCGAAAGGATAAAGAGAGAACCAAAACTATATGTTGATAATGTAAATTCCAAAGATCCCACCTTTGACGGAAACAAATTTGTAATTGTCGTCAAAGAGAGAACCAAAACTAGGACCAGATTTGAAAGCACGGTTGTTGACAGAGACAGTGTTTGAACTGTCAACAGAACTGTTTTCAAGAAGAAAACAACAGCCAGATTTGGGACCATATCTGCTGGTAAACATCTTTCGAGCACTAACACAATCTTGTCTTAAAATTGTTGGATTTGTAAAGCATGTACGGGAATAGTAAATAACTATTACAGTGATCGAAAGGATAAACAACAAAGAGTACAACAACAAGTTGTCAATCTCTTGATCTTGAATTGGAACTTCTAATATGAATCTTGTATTCGGAAATACAAGAACATGAACTGCTACACTTGTGGCTTGTAGATCCGCTGAGAATACGAACGGTTAGAGTCCTTTGAGATTTAAGTTCACACCTGAAATACTTAGCAACGAATTAGATAATCATAACACCACCGGCTGAGTCGAGAGATGGCTCTCCGTCTTTAAGACAAGATTGCCCCCGTATATAGGCTTTACGAAAGTGTGAACAATAGTCTCCCAAGATGAAACAACAAATTATCAAATGTGCAAACCCTACACAAATGATCCCAGCGAAGAACACGAATAATGAAGATTGCTAAGAGAAGGATTGTTTATCAGAAAAACTGATCTCTTTGTGATGTTGTTAACTTGTAAGTATGTTCACTTGTTCATTTTTGTTCCTCTATTGAATTGAGCCAAAGGCCTCAATTTATAGGTGTGCAATATGGTCTTTCAAATGCCCCATAATGGCATTCAATTGCCATGTAATGGATGACATTTAACCCCCAAGTAATGCAACAACATAATGGTCCAAGTAATGGCCATTATTAGGTGGATTCAATGCCATTGAAACCACCTTAACAGCCAAACCTTTGGGATTCCATCGAGCAGTCACTACTAATGAAGCGTCGCAGATCTACCACATTAGCACCACGACTCTAATTCAGCCAGAAACTCACGATGCCCACTGCCAATCAGGCGTTGCGGCGCTGCAAGGGGTCGCCGCGGTGCTCCGGCGTCGCGGCCCTTCTCGGCTCCGCGACCCTTTTTCGACGCGTACCATCTTACACTTCGCACAATCATTCCTTCGTTTACCAACGTGGAACACTTGTTATTTATCCAATAATCGTCCATCATTCTATATCTCAAACATTTCACTTACGTACGAATATCTCTTTCATTAACAAAATTTACGATACTTGCCATTAAGATTGCACGTGTGTGGAAATGACATTTCCGACGTGCGGGGCCCCAATTGTTCGAGTCATAAATAATGGGATAAACTTAATTCCACATTAGTAAATTTCCAACAATCTCCTCTTGAAAGAAATTTTGGTGCACATACAAGGTGCTTACTTTCAGCAATCGTTCAGCGAAAAGATATTGCATTAGGAGAGGTAGCTTCCGTTTTGAACCTTCCCTAGTTGAATACCATCGGACTTACTGCGCGGTGAATGTGATGTCTTAAACCGTCAGTGTTTAATGTAAGCCAAGACAACAGTACCAACACAATACCTCCCATTTATTCATTTCTTCTTATTGTTCTGTCCGTTGTGGCCGTGGACACACTTGGATTCTTAAGTGCGTTCATTTGAGGCGGACTGTCCTCGCACTTAAATAGGTGATCTCCTAAAGGTATCCTGCTATACCCCACTTCACAAGAGTTAGGAATCATTAAAAGTTTTCCCAACTTTTACCTCAAACGTTCGAGGATCGTTAAAGGTTTGGAAGCTTAACCTTTACCCACCATGCAAGTAGCACTTTAATGTCTATCGCGGGAATGACTTTGGATTTATGTTTCTTTACAGAAATCATAATCTGAAGTGCTCAACTGAACCTTTTGCAGCTTAGTTTTCCCATTGAACCAAATTCTTGGGATCTCCAATCAATATTGTTGGGTTATCACCGTAAAAGTTCGTATTGTTTGGGTTTTAAGCTCATTCCCCTAGACAGGCAGAACTCTTGATCTTCGGGTAGTCTCTTAGTTAAAGGGTCTTCTATATCATTTGATTACTAATCAAGGAAGTGATACCCATGATGATCAACTGTCATACAATCTTATTTATTCGACAGATCCAACAAATATGTCCAGACGCCATCATCCGTGCCCTTTTCTGAAATCGACCGGTTAGCCACAGTGTATAACTGCCGAAGGCACGGGTTTCTCTCAATAAGGGACATCCTCTAAGAGGTCGTGAAGTTACTGAACTTCTTTTCATGCTTTGTTTAAAGCGATAAACTCTGATTCCATCATGAATCGGGAGATGCAAGTTTGCTTAGAGGATTTTCAAAGACACACCATACACATCCACTTGTGGCTTTGGTGTTCTTCAAGTCCAATGTCCAGTTTGCATCACTGTATTCTCCAGAACCAGGGACATCCAGAATACCATAATCCGTAGATAAGCAAATATTTCGGATATAGTCATATCCTACTTAACGCCTTCTATCGATCAGTTCTTAGAATCACGAGTGAACCTTAGTTCAACTGATCTACTTTGTAGGCCGATACCATGTCGGTTATAGTGTGTAAAATACATTGAACTACATGTGACCTATGCATATCGCTCCTGGTATACGGGTGCACCATGATTTCAATCAATTCTATGATTCATATTCATTGGTAGCTTCAACGAGACTATCAAACACCTCACAAATGAGTTTGGAGTTAGACCAGTCCGTTAGATGTCTTAGAAATCCCGATTCCTAAGATGTCATATGTGATACTCATATCTTTCACATCGAGACTTTTGTTTCAATATGACTTCCAATTTCAGACTGTTGGTTTTCCAATTGTTGGCTTTCTAACTTCACAGTCAATGTTTCTGTTGTCAGATTCATTATTTCTGTTTTATCTGAAACTTTCAGGACCAAAATGTAAATATTTCATGGACCAAAATGAAAGTTCAAAAAGAAGCCCAACAGTCCAACAAACCAACTTTGATCCTCCCCTTCCAACTCTCCGGTTAGGAAGGTTGTTTCAACATCCATGTTACACAAGACTGCAATGACCCTGGATGTTAAGCTATTCACAGGGGAGCACACGTACAAGTAGTCGAGGCCTTATACTCGTCAGTAGATCCATCTACTTTGTACTCACTTTTGAGTATCCACTTTCACAACCCAAAGGTTCTTTTCCCGGAGGAAGGTCAATCATTACACAATTATGGTTCTATACGATGGAATCTATTTCTCTCTATGTAGCTTTTTTCCAAAGCAGCGCTTCTGGAGATGACAATTCTTTGTTAATTATCCATGGTTCGTTCTTAACCATACAAGCTAGAAGACCTGAAATAAGTATTTGTCCCCTCTTTGCTCCGTCTCGGTTCAACATCTAGAATCCCTGAGTTTTGTAGATCTGAAACATTAAGTTCCGGATAGTCAGCAACTTTCGAGTCCTGTAGCTCTGGAACATCTGGTTCCGGACAATCAGGTCCTCGCGGGTTCTTGTTAACCTCGAGCAATTACTTACTTTTCCTTCTCAAGGAAAGACATCCTCAAAGAATTCAGCATTCTTTGACACCAAGAGGCGATAAGCACTACTGTTATTTGCAGATCCAGTGGATATGCAATCTACATTCTTAGGTCGAACTTGACTTGCTTCGGTATTCCAACCTCTACCAAGCCACCCCATAACACAACATTTGTAGGTGGGATCCTTTTCATGTTTCACACGGATGGTTATATTTATTCTTATGCGTAGTTCTGTTGAGAATCGCATTAGCGATAAGGATCTCATTGCCCCACATATTTTGGGCGTATGATTTTGCGCTTGTCTAACACCGTTAGACTGAAGTGAGTAATGATCACAGCATCAGATCCAGAGATCCCACCTTTGACGAAAACAGATTTATAACTATCGTCAAAGAGAGAACCAAAACTAGGACCAGATTTGAAAGCACGGTTGTTGACAGAGACAGTGTTTGAATCATAATGTAATCAACAATGTAATCAAGCTTTTCAAGAAGAAAACAACAGCCAGATTTGGAACCATATCTGCTGGTAAACATCTTCCGAGCACTAATACAATCTTGTCTTAAAATTGTTGGATATGTAAAGTATGTACGGGAATAGTAAATAACTATTACAGTGATCGAAAGGATAAACAACAAAGAGTACAACAACAAGTTGTCAATCTCTTGATCTTGAATTGGAACTTCTAATATAGGTCTTGTATTCGGAAATAGAAGAACATGAACTGCTACACTTGTGGCTTGTAAATCTGCTGAGAATCTAAACGATTAGAGTCCTTTGAGATTCAAGTTCACACCTGAAATACTTAGCAACCAATTAGATGATCATAACATCACTGGCTGAGTTGAGAGATGGCTCTCTATCTTTAAGACAAGATTGCCCCCGTATATAGGTTTTACGGAAGTGTGGACAATAGTCTCCCAAGATGAAACATCAAACTATCAAATGTGCAAAGCCTACATAAATGATCCCAGCGAAGAACACGAATAATGAAGATTGCTAAGAGAATGATTGTTTATCAGAAAAACTGATCTCTTTGTGGTGTTGTTAACTTGTAAGTATGTTCACTTTTTCATTTCTGTTCCTCTATAGAATTGAGCCAAAAGACTCAATTTATAGGTGTGCAAGATGGCCTTTCAAATGCCCCATAATGGCATTCAATTGCCATGTAATGGATGACATTTAACCACAAAGTAATGCAGCAACATAATGGTCCAAGTAATGACCATTATTGGGTGGATTCAATGCCATTGAAATCACCTCAACAGCCAAACCTTTGGGATTTCGTCGAGCAGTCACTGCCAATGAAGCGTCGCGGCTCTGCCGCATTAGCGTCGCGGCGCTAATTAAGCCAGAAACTCATGATGCTCACTGCCAATCAAGCGATGCGGCGCTGCAAGGGGGCGCCGCTACCCTTCTCGGCTCCGCGGCCCTCTTCCGACCCGTACCATCTTACACTTCGCACAATCCTTCCTTCGTTTACCAATGTGGAACACTTGTTATTTAGCCAATAATCGTCCATCATTCTATGTCTCAAACATTTCACTTACGTACCAATATCTCTTTCATTAACGAAATTTACGATACTTGGCACTAAGATTGCACGTGTGTGGAAACGACATTTCCGACGTGCGGGGCCCCAATTGTTCGAGTCATAAATAATGGGATAAACTTAATTCCACATTAGTAAATTTCCAACAAAAAATACCCTTAACGTATTATAAATGGTTCAAAAATGCTCTCCTTCCACCTATTGGATCAAATTTGCCCCTCCCCCACCCCTATCCACCTATTGGGATAAAAATACTCCTAACATATTAGAAATGGCTAAAAAATACCCCTCTTTTCACCTATTGGGTTAGATTTGCCTCTAACATTATTTTCAAGCTTAAAATTTTCCATCCATTAAAAGCATAATTATATGATATTTATTAAAATTTAATTAAACATGTGCCCTTTATTTAAAAATGAGTTTCAGATACCAAATTGTTACTGTATTAAAATAGTTCAAGAAGGGAGCTTGAATATAAGATTGATGAATTGTTATCTAAACTCAACTTTCTCTTTTACCCTTCTTGTCATTCTAAATAATTAAATTAATTTATGTTAAAATATTACCTTTAGGAATGTCTCTTCCTGATTTAGATACTAAAGTGATGACGAGTGTCTGGTGTATACAAAATTTAAACTCGTACTCTGTCAAATTATAGTATAAAAAGATGTCGAACCCACAGAGATTGGTTTATCTATTCTACAAACGTTTCTTATTTTAATTACTATTTGAAAAATCAGAAAGAGTTGAGTAGTGAATTAACTAAATTATAATCAGTAAAAAGAGAAATAGAGAAATTGTTT
Organism: Anisodus acutangulus; assembly: GCA_029783415.1. Taxonomy (NCBI): domain Eukaryota; kingdom Viridiplantae; phylum Streptophyta; class Magnoliopsida; order Solanales; family Solanaceae; genus Anisodus; species Anisodus acutangulus. The sequence goes on from CM056491.1 coordinate 27,300,690, forward strand.
TTGTTTTTCACAAATATAATAAAATGTGTTAGGATCCTGACTTCACTTGATTTATCTATTATAAAGTAAATTCTTCATTACTCAATTTCTATCTCTCAAAATGTATAAATGCCTCTCACAATTACATTTATATATTATTACTGAAGTTGAACAATTAAATGCACTTCTCTCGGTTATACAAATTAATTGTCAAAATAGTAATATTAAAACACCAGAAATACATGTCTGAACTGAAACATGCTCTTTTTAGTAAGTCTCTTCCTGTTACCTTACTTGCTATAACTAATTACTACACTATCCGCCTCTCTCAATTACAAATAAGTGTAAAAATAATTATAACATAAAAGAGATAAATGTTACTAAATAAATGATAGCCTCTATCAATACCAAAATTAACTATGTTACTTCTTCCTCCTCTCTCGATTACAGAATTAGTAAAAAGTTAATTTGTAGTATAAATTAGGTAGACGTTAACAAATTAAGTAACATCTAACTATACAGCAGATAAAAGTTAAATAGAAAAATTCAGCTCAAACATATGAAATTGAAGAATAATATCTATTGTTATATAAAATATCAAGATTCGTCATTCCATTTGATAAAGCAAGTGGTAAAAATGCATTTTTCATTAAAATATTGTGTGCATGAACTCCTCCATCTTCTTTTACTCAGATGTTTCATTATTGATGACTTGTTAATCTTCTTAATTAAGTTACGACATTTCCTGCAAACAAGATAAAAATTATTATTATTTACAATCAAATAACAATTCATTTATGCATAATATTTTCTTCTTTTATAAAGTAAATTTAATTAATTTTAAGCTATTACTATTGATAATTCTTTTTCATTAAGAAATTTTAGTTGCATGTACCCTCTTTAGTTAGATATTACAAGAAGCATTTTATTATTTTTTTCATCTGAATCACTGAATGGAAAGGCTTAACAAGAAGAATCTTGTTAGGTTTAGTTGCGTTAATTTGACATAATTTTTCTGTTAGGTTGTGTCATGAATAGGTCGGTTCATTTTGGGTTGTGTTAGAATTTTATGTGGATCAAATAAAGGCCACATATTTAATTAAAATTTAATAAACGTCATATAATTATGCTCTTAATGGAAGGAAAAATTTAAGCTTGAAAATAATATTAGGGGGGAATTTACCCCAATAGATGGAAGGATGGGCATTTTTTAGTCATTTCTAATACGTTAATGGCATTTTTTATCCCAATAGGGGGAAGGAAAGGCAAATTTGATCCAATAAGCGGAATGAGAATATTTTTGAACCATTTCTAATATGTTAAGAGCATTTTTTACCCTTTTTCTTTTTTTAATATTGTCGGTTAATCTCTGATCATAAGTTAGTTAACATTTTTATCTGAACTTTAATTAATATTTATTATAAGAATTTACCATCTATTACTTTATATATACTACTATAATGTCAGTGCATCAGACTTATCAGTTGTCTATAGAATTTTGTTTTTCCAAATAAATAAATAATATTTAGTTATACATTAGATTGATTTTTTTGAAACTTTTTTTAAAAGATGAGTTTTTCAAAAACACAATCTCTCAGAAAAAATCCACTTATTTTCAAGTTAAAATGCATATCCAAACTCAACATTAATTTTTAAATATCATTTTTCAACTTAACTTCAAAATTACTTTTTTTTCAAATACCTACTATAACTCTTGTAAGAAAGGAGAAAACGATAGTACAAAATAAAATACTAATTGTTGTTCCTTCCAAGTTAAGATAAATCATATTCAAAATTAAATTGCCTCATCAATATATAGTAACTGTTTCCTAATTGCTTGACTTTCAGACCAATAGTATTACTCTACAAAGACAACATGTAGCAACTGTTTCCTAAGTGTGCACTTGACAATTCAAACAAGTAACTACAGTACTCTCTTGCTAAACTCTAATGTTAATGATATTTTATTTTAAGGACTTCATTACTTAAGATCACTGGGTCTAAATGCATCTCATCCTTCTAAAAAATAAAAAAAGAAGTAAAGTGGGGATTATTTCGTCAACTAATATAACTATAACTAGTGCATTATAATTGATCACACGAGTCCTTTTCTATTTACTTAATGCAATCATGATTTCTCAACAGGAACATGTCGATACAATGGCATCATCCCCATTCATGAAATTTTATCATTTTAGAAAACGGAAAAGGCCTAAAATTCCCTAGAACTATTGGATTTAGTATAAAAATGCTATATGTTTACCTTTTTACTGTAAAATGCACATGTCGTCAACTTATTCAGTCTAAATTGTCTTTATTTTTAACGGCTCCTTAATAGCAGGGACATTTTAGAGCGCAAAGGTAAACGAATGACATTTTTGTACCAAATCCCATAGCTCGATGACATTTTAGGCCCTTTTCCGTTTAAAAAAACGTTCTCTCTCTTTTTTCTTCTATCTTCCATTTAGTCTTCTTTCTCCCATCAACCCCTCCCTCCTCCAATATTTTCTCTAATTACTTATTTATTTGCTCATTTTTTTAAAAGTAAACCATTTAATTATGCAAAATTATTTTGATTATCACCAAAATAATTAAATTATTTTTAGTTTGAATTTGATCCTAAATTTTTAATTTATCATTTAGTTAATTATCTAAGCTTCTTGATTTAATGGAGTATTATTTATCAATTATAAGTTAGCTTATTATACAATTAATTAAATAATTGGCTTCACTATTTAATCTTTAAAAATTTTGATAAATGCCTTTAAAATCATAATAATTATGATTTAACTCTTGGGGTGTAGAACTTAGTATTCCGCACTTATGTTGATTTCTATATTATGCTAATGGTTTATCTTTAATTGACTTATACTTTTGCATGTTCTTTAAATGCTTCGGTTCAAGGGAAGGGTTCTCCCACGAGGGGGATAGCGTGGGTGCCCTCACAACCCGTGATTTGAATCATGACATTAACACACTGTTTTTTATAATATGTGAATTATATAAATCAAAAGTATATACCGTGTGAATTGTATATACATGACAATATACAATGAATATATTTGCAAATTATTATGATTTTAAAGGTATTTATCAAAAAAATTAAAGATTAAATAATGAAAATAATTATTTAATTAATTGTACAAGCTAACTTATAATTAATAAATAATATTTTACTCCGTTAAATCAAGAAGCTTATAATTAAGTAAATGGTAAAAACCTAGTATCAGATTCAAACTCAAACTAATTTAGTTATTTTGATCATAATCAAAATAATTTTACATAATTAAACGGTTTGCTTTTAAAAATGAGAAAACAAATAAGTAATTAGAGAAAATAATGGAGGAGGGAGGGGTTGTGGGAGGAAGAAGACTAAAATGGAAGAGAGAAGAGAAGAGAGAGTGTTTTTTTTAAATGAAAAAGGGCCTAAAATTCTCTCGAACTATGAAATTTGGTACAAAAATTCCTTACGTTTACATTTGCACTCTAAAATGCCCCTGTTGTCAAGGGGCGTTAATAATAGGGGAAACATCACTTATACCCCTTAAGCCAAAGTAATTATGCGCCTCTACCCCTCCTACTTTTCATACCCCCCCCCCAAACTAATTACGCATCATACCCCAAACTAATTACGCGTCATACCATCATTCAGCTACTTCAGCCCAACAACGTGAACCAAAATAGAACCCCAAAAATGTGAACCCCCTCAATCTTGCACTGGAAAACAGATTCATAGAACCAGTTAAGAATTAGAATTCAAAAATTGAGTTTGAGTTTCAAGTTAAAAAATAGAGCATCTTCAACAAAAATCAAAAGTACGAATAGAGTTCGAAATTCCAATTCAAAAATAGTGCATCTTGAACAAATTCAAAAGTACGATTCAAAATTGAGTTCGAATTTCTAGTTCAAAAACAAAGCAACTTTAACAAAATTTAAAAGTATGATTCAAAATTGAGTTCAAATTTCCAGTTCATAAACAGAGCAACTTCAACAAAATTCAAAAGTACGATTCAAAATTGAATTTGAATTTCCAATTCTGAATTTGATTTTACGATTTCAAAGTACTTTTCGCCCAATTCTCAAACTCAAAATTTGTATACTCTTCAACTTGATTTAGAGATCTACAATTTGACACGTTTTAAATGCATGATATTACAATTTTAGTGCAACACAATGGTAGCTAGGACACGAATAAAAAATACGTTGATTATGATGTTGACGCAATTCTCATAAAAACTAGTTACAATTTCAATGAGCTTGTTACACAAATTGCAACTCAATTACAACACGATACTGCTACAACAAAGCTAGAAATTAAATTCACACTTGGAGAGAGATTTCTATCGATGAAGATCTTCAATGATATGGGAGTAAAAGTTTAATTCGACTTGAAGAAGAACACTACCATAACTGCGTATACATTGTCAATCTCATACAAAACTATTCTTGTTGCCGCAATCACACCACATATTGATGTTGCCCGAAACTTTATCAAAAAAATACAGAACTGATCAATTTACCAAAACTAGATGACGATGGTGACATAAATATAATTGACAATGACGATGGTGACATAAATATAATTGACAATGACATTCATCAATCGCAATAAATGGATCATAACATCATCATTACTAATCCGCTCAAACAAGCAATTGAAGTTGGCCAAATTTATATTGACAAAAACACACTAATCGTTGTTGTGCGACAATACTCAGTACAACAGAAATTTGAATATCGAACTAAACATCACGTCACAAAAGGTTCGTGCCTGTTTTTTTCAATTTTTTATACATTTTTTTATGATACCTGTAAAATATATCATATACTATAAAAGTATCATGTGTGGACTGAGAAACACTTTTTTAAGCGACATTGTTATGGTATCATGAAGTACTGGGTGCAGTCCTTCAATGAGAGACTCCATCAGTTCACACATGATACCATCATGGTATATCCATAAACTGAGATGGTATCATAAAGGACTGGGTTGCAGTCCTTCTGTAACATCTCGTACTTTCGGATCACGGTTTAAAATCGCTAAGCGTTTACAAAATCGCTAGGCGCGTGTAAATAGACCCGAGCGTTGAAAAAATTTATGTTATAATTACATATGCTAATAAAGAGATTAGTATATAAAAGGATTAAACCCCAAAATAATTTTAGACATGTAGCAAGTGTGACAACGGGGATCGAGAATAAATTTGGTGGGCACATAAAGAGGTTATGGTCTAATGTCATAAATACAAGAATTATGACATGGAGTATAAGAAGATTTTATAAATCCTTAAAATTTAAGTGAACTGGGATCAAGAAATTATTTATGTGCGTGATTAATTAATTATGTGTATAATTAATTAATTGTGTGTGGGTGATTAATTTAAGTGGATAGGACAAGATTAGTGGGGGCGTGTATGTGTAGTATTTAGGTAAATTATTTAAGTTACAAGGAACCACTAGGTGCATGAAAAATTAGAGGGATTACGTATAAGTAAATGACTAATGAGTGGCATGACATTAATTTGGGAAGGGACATGTGTTTAGGGGGAAGAATCGTTATTAGTTCCTAATAATAAAGGGAGAAGTCATTGCTAGCAAACTATTCTAAATGATCGACTATTCTGTTAAGCTAGGTTATTTTCCAGATTCTTAACATTAGGGGTTTATGACTTTGCAATTTGTCAAATCTAAATACTTTGATTGCACCTTGAAGTTGTTTTATGTGTTCATTCACACTTAAAATATGAATCCTTGTCATTCGTTGATATGTCAAGATGTCTTTTCGCATAGTTGGATTAAATCATATTAATCCATCATAATTAACTCCAAGATCGTGAATCGAGGTATGTTAAGACAAATTATTTCTTTCTTTGGCATGTTTCATATAACAAAATATAACTGTGATATTGCTCCATAATTTATTCTACTCCTAGTAGTTAAGAATATTCATGTTATTGATTCTTATGCTGAAAGCATGTCTAAATATATTTTTAAGTCCTTATTGAGGCATACAGAAGATGTGTTGTTATTCACAGTGTTAGCCAAACGTGCAAAGATATTATGTCACTCGGGGTATTTTATTATCATTCATGCATTTTCACTTGCATTGCATTCATATATTACCCTGGACAACTAGTGCGATGCACACTACTATATGGTAAATATATATATGTATATATGTATATATGTACGGGGAATGAGAAAAGGGAAAGGTGTTATATACGCACACCACCTGCAGCTGGTACAGACTATCACGAAAGAGCCCAAAGAGGCCAATATGATGTGATGATGTGATGATGTGATGATGTGATGCCCTTATATGGCGATATAACCTGATGCCCACAGAGGCGATTCTGGAAGGATTCATGTGTGGATATTAGTATACCGCATTTGCATTATGCATACATTCATTAATCACTACATGATATGGTGCCCACAGAGGTTGTTATGGTAAGAAAGATGCCCGATGAGGCCGATGTATAAGTATACTGCATTGTACATAACATGTAGACATATGTATTAGGACCCTCAGAGGCATTTACTGCTGGTCAGTTATTTCTGTTTCAGTTGTCGTTATATCCCTGTTATACTATTGTTCATGCCTGACATACTCAGTACATCAATCGTATTGATATCCCTTTTATCGGGGGACACTGCGTTTCGTGCCCGCAGGTTCAATTAAGGAAGGTGACGGTTCACGTTAGTTGATTGCGAATCCAGCGAATTTTTGGAGCACTCCCCTTGTTCGGAGTGTTGGTCTAATTTTGGTACGGTACATCTTTGCTTGTATATATGGGTATGGCGGGGGCCTGTCCCGACCTTTGATATTGCTACTCCTAGAGACTTGTAGACAGATGTCCTATGGATAGTGGTCTTGTATGGCCTTGTTGGCCTTGGTATGGGTATGTGTATATATAATATGGTTACTTGATTTTTCATAATTTTCATTCGGCTTAATCCGTAATTAATGATGATTAGGTGGTAAATGTACGATTAGCGATACCCGGCGGGTGGGGTCCGGGCACCCTTCGCGGCCCTCCGATTTGGGTCGTGTCACCTTCAATGAGAGACTCCCTCAGCCCACACATGATACCATTATGATATATCCATATACTGAGATGGCATCATGAAGGACTGGGTGCGGTCAATCAATTGGGAACTCTCTCAATCTACACGTGATACCATCATGGTATATCCATATATTGATATGGTATCATGAAGGACTGGGTGAAGTCCATCAATGTAAAATGCGGGATAAGGAATTTAAAAGCAGTGACTAGGGCGGATGACGATATCATCCCGCACTATTGGTTTAGAAGTCCCGAGGCAAGAGAATGCAATGAACGTGGATGCGGATCTTCGTTTGACGATAGTCATGATGAGTCTCATAATGAGACTCTTCGTTGCTCCCGATGCGTTTCATGTAAATGAAATAAAAGAAAAGAATTAGTAGACGGAACATGAAAATATATACATAAGAAAAATGTAAATAAATAATTCATGAAAAGTAATATGTTGTTGGGACTCGGGATGTAGGCAGGTGCAAAAAGAATATAGAACAGGTCCAAAATGATAATTATCAAACTTAAAAGAATAGACCAGCCCCGATGCATAATAAGGCCCAATTCAACACATGAGGACTGATATACAAGGTATTTTCAGCGATAAATGATATACTCAAGAATATATGAGGCTATATAACTCTGATATACTCCGGGTCTATACCCGAGCTATATGCCTTATATATTCTGAAGTATACCATCCATATACTTAGCACAAGAAAGGGACAAAAGCAATTTCAAACAGAGAGTATTCCCATGGTGTTCCCATATAGAAAAGATGAGCAATCTTATAGACTATAAGCATGCAAAGCTTGAATTATTTAAATAAAAGGGAGAAAATGCAGCTTCATCAAACACTGATTTCGAATAGAATGAGGGGGAGATTGACTCAAGAAAAGTAGAAATCACATACTGACCCCTGTATTTAGCCAAACAACTGAACCTACTTCTTGTGACTAAGTTTCAAACTTAAAGAATGCACACAAGCAGCACATAGGCATTTATTATTAGGCATGTGATAATGCTTTTATAAGGGCATTGTTTAATGAAAAACAGACAAACCAGCATAGGTATTTTTAGAAAAAACATGTTCAGATGTAATATGGGAAGGGAAAACATGTTGCACTACTCCTTACTTATACTAAAACATTTGCAAGACAAAGAGGTTCACATGGACAGTCTTAGAAGGTGGAAACAAGCATAATACATATCCTAATAGATGACCTATATGCATCATTCTAATAAGAGGTTGAGTATACTATACCCTGATCATGCTCCATCCACTAAGTAAAAAAACTTTGAGGGGAAATAATACAAGAACGTGACTTATACAAATAGCAAATAAAACCAACTCAGAATTAGCATTTTTCTCTGTCCAGTGTCTAAGCTAGTCCAGTCCAAACTAACAACTAGAGTACTACAACACACAAAGAAATCAGGGGGATTGATATACTAACATGAAAGCATTTTAAATGGACCAGCAGAGAGGGTAATCAACTTAGAAAAATACCTAGACATGAATGTCACAGACCTCACAAAACAATCAAGAAACGTGTCTTAAACATACAAAGGTTGCTTATACCATACAAAGCATTAAAGACTTGGACAGGTCCATACATTAGCTAAGCTTAGAGATACAAAAGCAGATGGGGCATGGCATAGACAATTTAGTAATCATGTTGGAGACCAAGATGGGCAAACATCTAAACAGGAACAATAGTTTCAGATTCTAAGATCACACGTAAGTCATAGCCGAGGCTTGATTATGCATAAAGACACTTTCGAATAGGCATGGTGTAGATGACATGATGGTTGCATAGGTTGAGAGTCAAATGACTTGCCTAACTTCTCTAATAATCAAATAATACCTAATGTAGTAACAACAAGATTCAGTAAGATAAACATGCTTCAAAGTTCTTTTTTTTTTTGCATTCAACATGGTCACCTTATATTCCAGAAATCAACATACATTCACACAAAGTTTCATATCATGTTTTACTATCCTAAGTTCATTATCACATATCCATAAGCACGTAGACATGGGCTCAAATCCAAACTATCATATCACTCAGTATCCACATCAAAGGCAAATAAGCAAAGGCAATAAATATGCTCCCATATCACCTTGAGCATGACTCTAATTCTTCATTTCTTCATGTAAACATGAACATAACTTCAATCAGAGATCATAGTTGGTCATACTGTTACACACAACTCCACTAAACAATCATTAAACATCACACATTAGTTAACCTTAGGATCATAGAGGTTTATCCATACCATTCCAGCATTTTCCCTAGCTTATATGTATCATATGTTATGCCCATTACAGGATTTGTTTTATCATAAATCTAGTTTATGAATTAGGAGGTAAAACATAGGCTTAGGTTATTAAAGCAGACTAAATTTAACATTTACTTTTAACTAGTAACAGACATAATAATGTAACCCTAACTAACACATAATTAACCAACAAAAAAACAGACAGAAAGCACATAGAATACAAAAATAAACTAAAATCAAGAGGAAATTGAGTTTACGGACTTTCTTCGGGCAGCGAACCGAGGCGTCATTTCGAATTGTCAACACTGCTCGGAGAAGTTTTGTTACCGAGAAAGCAAATAACAGTGAAGTGAGTAAAAAACTTAAAGTGCTCTGCAATCAAAACACAAACAGTGATAAAGGAGATTTTTTTTAGAATCAAAAGCTTGTTCAAAAGGGGGATTTCTCGGCCTCTAAAACTTGTTAAACTGAATATCAACAGTGATAAAGAGAGGGGGAATTTTCCCAAATGAAAGCCTAGTTCAAGGGTAATTTTTCCAGCCTTGAATCTTTGTGAAAAGCAAGAAAGATGGATTTTTTCAGTTGACAGCTTTTTTAAAAAACAGAGAGCCCCCCCCCCCCCCCAATCCCAAAAAAAAAACCCAAAGTCCTCTATTTATAGACGGATTTTGAGAACTTAACGACTAAAATTTGAAATTCGAATTCAAAGAAAATAGGAGGAAAAGTGACGGTTTTCAGATATTTCAAAAAGGGAGACCAAAGTTCTTACTTTTTCAGAGGTGATTGGAAAGGATAGAGGCGTTTAGGACTGTTGGAAGCAGAAATTTAGTGGCTCGAGCTCTGCAAAACACTAATCGGTCTCTTATCCGTTGAGTCGGAGAGGAAACCACTTCGAATCCGGAAGATCTCCATGGCCCTTCCTTTTCAGAGATTGAAATGACCTCTTGGTTCAGAAAAAAAAAAACGGATGTGACGACGTGGTGATGGAAACAGGAGACTGGTGGCAGTGGTGTCGAGAAGGCGATTATCCGGTGGTTTGAAGGGTGTAGCGGTGGTTTTTTAGGGGCAAGGGTTAAAGAGGTATAGGGTTTGGTTTGGGTTAGGTTTAGGGGGATTAAATGGGGTGTTGGGCAGGGTCTGGTGGCCGGTTGGGCCGAAATAGGGGTTGTGGATTGGGCTGTGTTTGGTGTGTTGCGGATTGAACCCCTTTTTGGTGGGTTGGTAGAATGTTTTGGGTGAGGGGAAAATGGGTTGTGGATAGAAATATAAAGAGGGGTTTGTTATTAAAAAATGCTTTAAAGAAATATAATTTATTTAAATAAAAGTAACGATGTGATAATAATAAAATATAATTACGAAATGCTTATTGCTTAAAATAAAAATGAGATGTCGTTATGCGAAAATAAAATAACATAGAATATTATAGTAAAACTATGATTATGATATTAAAAGGCAAATATTAGTAGAAATACGAATAATAATGATAATAAATAATAATATTGAGAATATACAATGATATTAAAGGCCTTATTTATATGTATATATGTTAAAATTGTTTTGAAGTGTCAAAATATTTTAAATTGCAAACAAATAATCGGAAGAGATGGAATAAAATTAGGTGTCAACAGCTTGCTCCTCTTTGGCTGGAGACGATGAAAGAGTTTTCGGACAAAGAAGTTGATTGATTAGCCAATTTTGTCATGATTATCGGGATTTGAACGAAGATTAGGAATACATGGGTGGAGATAGAATTTCGAGGGAAAAGAAATTGCGATATCGGTAAATCAAGAAGCAAATGTTGGTGCAGATTCAAGAAATATTGTCCCAGTCTCAAGTTATGATGATACTGGTAGCAGGTGTGGCAAAATATTGAGAAAGAGCGGAGCGATGTTTGAAGTAGGTCGCTGACCTCTGTTGGGATGTCTAGTTCTCCAACAAATTGCCTCAGTTCGCTGCAAGAGATAGTTCCATGTTGTGCTGAAGCTCCTCCCGATTAAAACTCATGCGGATTAGAGCTAAGATAAAAGTTAGTGCATAATTGTTGCATATAATGGGTATATGAGAATACGAACCTGTGAATTGAAATGACGTCCTTGCAAAGACGTAATGAGATGACGTCCTTGCACAGACGTAATGCAAAATGTCATCCTTGAAACAGACGAAATATAATGACGTCTTTGCACAGACGCAATATAAAATGTCATTCTTGCACAGACGAAATGTAATGACGTCCTTGCCCAGACGTAATGCAAAATGTCGTTCTTACACAGACGAAATGTAAAATAACGTTCTTGCCAGATGTAATACAAAATGTCGTCCTTGCACAGACGTAATATGTGACGTCATTGCACAGACGTAATGAGATGACGTCCTTGCACAGATGTAATGCAAAATGTCATCTTTTCCCAAACAAAATGTAATGACGTCCTTGCACAGACGCAATGTAATATGACGTCCTTGTACAGACGTAATGCAAAATATTGTCTTTGCACAGACAAAATGTAATGACGTCCTTGCCCAGACGTAATGCAAAATGTCGACCTTGCACAAACAAAATGTAAAATAACGTCATTGCCCAGACGTAATGCAAAATGTCGTCCTTGCACATATGTAATGAGTGACGTCCTTGCACATACATAATGAGATGACGTCCTTGCACAGACGTAATGCAAAATGCCATCCTTGCCCAGATGAAATGTAATGTCGTCCTTGCACAGACGCAATGTAATATGACGTCCTTGCCCAGACATAATGCAAAATATCGTCCTTGCACAGATGAAATGTAATGACGTCCTTGCCCAGACGTAATGCAAAATGTCGTCCTTGTACAGACGTAATGAGAATGACGTCCTTGCCCAGACATAATGCAAAATGTCATCATTGCCCAGACGTAATGCAAAATAACGTCCTTGCACAGACGCAATGTAATATGACGTCCTTGCACAGATGTAATGCAAAAGGTCATCCTTGCACAGATGAAATGTAATGACGTCATTGCCCAGACGTAATGCAAAATGTCATCCTTGCACAGACAAAATGTAAAATGACGTCTTTGCCCAGACGTAATGCAAAATGTCGTCCTTGCCCAGACGTAATGCAAAATATCATCCTTGCACAGACGTGATGAAACGTTACCCTAAGGCCGAAATGCTATGTTGAAATTCTTGCAAACTAAATTTGGATGAAAAATTAATGCGTGGACATAGACAATGTAAGATGAGGGTGAGAATGTGACCTTGTGAGTTGAAATACTATATTTGCACAGACACAACGCGGTTGGGACCCTGTAGGTCAAGATGAAGACTTTGTACAGACGCAAAATAGGAACGTGATCCTTGTGGGCCGAACTGCGATGCGGAAGTTCTTTGTGAAATTAAACATAAATGTTGCGGCTTCCCTACTTTATTCAACCTGAAGTACATGTACTCAAAGAAATTTGTGAGTTTGGGGGAGGGGCGGTTGATTCGTGTTGACTTTGTAGATTTGACTCTTGATACGTGCACGTCCCACTGGTTCGGACATGTAGCATCTGTCTGGTTTCCAGTCTTGGCTAGTTGTTAATGAAAATATTTATTGAAAATAATTTACTTATAATAAAGTATTCATATTAATAAGAATTTCTGTCGAACTCTCGAATAGTGACATGCAGTGAAATAAAGCAAACGTCTTATCCAAAATCCTTCTTCCGACTGAAGACTAAGTTGGCCAACACTTTTCCATGTCTATCGGCGTCTTCTTGCCGTGAACCCTTAAAATTTGCCCCAGTTTCTGGTATGTGAGGATGCTGAACTTTCAACTGGAGAAGTCTAAGTCTTGTGTGGGTTGCTTGCATGTCCTATCAAGGTGATCAGATGGGCGTATTTCATTACATGCAAGATAAGAGGGAAATTTTCTAATGGTGTGACGAAGCCGATATAGGCCGCCTACGTATCCCAACAAGGGAATCAGGTCATAACGTAGTTCGTTACAAGCAAAAGGGGATTGTAAGGCTTTCTAAAAAAAGGGACCGAAGCCGATATGGGCCGCCTACGTATCCCACCGAGGGAATCAGGTCATAACGTAGTTCATGTTAAAAGTAAATGAGATTTTTGAGGAAATTTGTGCTTTAAAGAGACGGAACCCGACATGATTTCTTAGCACAACTTTTACAACTTAGAAAATGCATTACATAAAAAAAATCCTAAATATAGTATATTTTCACCACATCTGCGTTGATAGCTTTTGGTCATACTTCGCCGTCCATTTCCGCTAGGATTAGTGCCCCTCCAGTTAGTACTCGGTGAACCATGTAAGGCCCCTGCCAGTTAGATGAATTTTCCTTTAGCTTCATTTTGGTGCGGGAATATGCGTTTTAACACCAGTTGCCCCGATTTGAAAATCCTTGGTTTTACTTTTTTGTTGAAAGCTTTGGCCATTCTGTTCTGATAAAGTTGCCTGTGACAAACTGCGCTCATCCGCTTTTCATCAATCAACATCAATTGTTCGTACCAATTCTGTATCCACTTGGCTTCGCTCAACTCGACTTATTGAAAAATTCTCAAAAATGGTATTTCTACTAGCTTCTGTCCCATAGACCAAAAGATAAGGTGTTGCACTAGTAGAAGTCCTAATTATAGTGCGATAACCCAAAAGTGCAAAGGGCAAATGCTCATGTTAGTGCTTGTAATTATCAACCATCTTCCGCAGTATTCTCTTGATATTTTTGTTGGCTGCTTTGACTGCTCCATTCATCTGAGGTCGATATGGGGTGGAATTGCGGTTAGTGATCTTAAACTTCTCGCATACCTCATGCATCAAATTATTGTTGAGATTGGCTCCATTATCTGTTATAATCGACTCAGAAATTCCAAATCGGCAAATGATGTTATTGCGGACAAAGTCAACTACCACCTTCTTCATCACTGACTTGTGTGACGATGCTTATACCCACTTCGTGAAGTAGTCAATTGCCACTAAAATGAATCTGTGTCCATTTGACGCGGCAGGTTTAATAGGACCAATGACATCCATGCCCTAAGCTGCAAATGGCCAAGGAGAACTTGTCATATTAAGCTCGTTAGGAGGTACCCGGATTAAATCGCCATGAATCTGACATTGATGGTACTTTTGCACAAAATGAATGCAATATGTTTCCATGGTCATCCAAAAAAACCCTGCTCGCAGAATCTTCTTTTCTAAAGTGAAACCATTCATATGAGTCCCGCACGTGCCTCCATGTATCTCTTCAACTAACCTGCTTGCCTCTTGGGCATCAACACATCTTAACAAACCTATATCCAGAGTCCTCTGATAAAGGACTTCTCCATTTAGGAAGAAATAATTTGCTAACCTCCGAAGTGTCTTCTTTTGAGTGTTGGTTATGCCTTCTGGATATTCGCCTGCTTTGAGATACCTCTTAATGTCGTGGTACCAGGGCTTTCCATCCAGTTATTCATCTATGTGGAAACAATAAGCTGGCTAATCCAACAAGTTCACCTTGATAGGATCAATGTAATTCTTATCCGGATGTTGAATCATGTAGGACAGAGTTGCTAGAGCATCAGCAAATTCATTTTGAATTCGTAGGATATGCTTAAATTCTATCTCGCTGAACCTTTTTCACAATTCTTTCACGCAATACAGATAAGAAAGTATTTTCACGTTCATAGTGGCCCGTTCGCCTTGTACCTGATGAATCAATATGTCTGAATCACCGATAACCAATGATTCTTGTATGTTTATATCAATGGCCATTCTAAGTACGAGTATACAAGCCTCGTATTTGACCATATTGTTGGTGCATGGGAATCTGAGCTTCGCCGAGATTGGGTAGTGCTGACTCGATTCTGAAATCAAGACTGCTCTGATACCAACTCCTTTGAAGTTTGCAGCTCCGTCAAAGAACATTCTCCAACCTGAGTATTCTTCTAAGATATCTTCTCCAACAAACAATACCTCATCGTCCGGAAAATAAGTCTGGAGAGGCATGTATTCTTCATCTACGGGGTTTTCAGCAAGATGATCAGCTAGCGTCTGTCCTTTGATGGCCTTTTTGGTAACATATATGATGTCGAACTCACTTAGCAAGATTTGCCATTTTGCTAGATTCCCGGTAGGCATGGGCTTCTGAAAGATGTATTTAAGCGGGTACATTATTAAGATGAGATAAGTGGTATATGCAGACAGATAATGTCTAAACTTTTGTGCAACCCAAGTCAAGGCACAACAAGTGTGTTCTAGCAAAGTATAACGCGCTTCATAAGGCGTGAACTTCTTGCTCAAGTAGTATATAGCTTTCTCCTTCTTTCTTGTTTCATCGTGTTGTCCCAGCACACATCCAAATGTATTTTCTAACACAGACAGATATAACAACAAATGCCCTCTAGGTTCTGGAGGCACCAAAACATGCGAATTAGACAGATATTCCTTGATTCTATCAAAAGCTTGCTGGCAATCTGTTGTCCACTTGGTAGCAGCATCTTTCTTCAGTAGCTTGAATATTGACTCACATATCATCGTTGATTGAATTATAAACCTTCTGGTGTAATTGAGATGATCGAGAAAACTCATCACGTCCTCTCGATTCTTTGGAGGAGGCAAGTCTTGAATAGCTTTTATCTTCGAGAGGTCCAATTCAATGCCCCTTCTACTTATGATGAAACCTAACAACTTCCTAGCAAGGACACCAAATGCACACTTTGCAGGATTTAACTTTAGATTGTACCGTCTCAGCCAGTCAAAGAATTTCTTCAAATCTGTCAAGTGATCTGAAGTCCTTCGCGATTTGATAATAACACCATCCACGTAGACCTCGATTTTCTTATGGATCATATCATGAAATATAGTAGTCATAGCTCTCATATAGGTGGCACCTGCGTTCTTGAGTCCGAACGGCATTACCCGGTAATAGTATACTCTCCAAGGTGTAGTGAATGTCATTTTTTCTGCATCTTCCTCATCCATCAGGATTTGGTGGTAACCAGCAAAGCAATCAACAAATGACTGCAACTCATGCTTCGCACATTTATCAATGAGTATGTGAATATTTGGGAAAGGGAAATCATCCTTCGGGCTAGCCTTGTTGAGATCCCGATAATTCATGCAGACCCGTATTTTCCAATCTTTCTTTGGAACAGGTACGATATTGGCTAGCCAAGTGGGGAACCTTGTAACTCGAATGACCTTTGCATCGAATTGCTTGAAAACTTCTTTCTTGACTTTTAAACTCAAATCAGGCTTGATTTTCCTCGGCTTTTGCTTCACCGGAGGGCAAGATGGCTCGATGGGTAATCTATGTGAAATAATATCTGTGCTCATACCTGGCATTTCGTCATAAAACCAAGCAAAAAACGTCAATATATTGCCTCAAAAGATCCACCAATTCTTTCTTTTGTGCGGTGTTCAGATGGACGCTTATTCTTGAATCCTTCACAGGTTCTGCGTCTTCCGAATTTACTGCCTCTGTTTCATCTAGATTTGGCTTTGGTTTATACTCAAAATGCTCCAATTCTTTGATCAATTCTTCCGACTGTGAGTCTTCCTCATATTCTTCGAAGTCATGTTCGTCGTTTGGATATTGTTTGCTTGTTTCATTACATGTCACATTCACATTATCGACATATTTATTAGTTCGCATGCTGAAAGAGAAAAGAAAAATTATTAAACAAAATGAATTTTGAAATAGCAAAAGCAATGTTGATCTGTCGTTTAAGCTTTCAAAAGGTGGAGGCAAAATACATTAAATGCATAAATGTGATTCATGCCTCAATCTGAATCGCATTGTTTCATTAAGTACTAATACAATTTCTACCAAGCTTCCCGGAGAAACAGGTCCGGGGCACAGGTCTAATTTTCAAAACATCTCTCTGCTCTGCATCCCAAATGGTTGGTTCTGTTCGGATGCACCTGAATCATATATTTTGTTGGATGATCGTGCCTTTGATATTGTAAAGTAGGGGTGTTCCGCCAGTTTCAGTCAACACGAATCAACTTTTTGGGGAAATCGAACAGGCAAAATAAACCTTCTAAAAATAAAGAAAACCAAGTTAGTATAAGGCGAGTAATTATTGCTTTAAATAATATGTACATAGTGGAAAGCAGCAAAAATAGCAAAGCGGATTGTATGGAAATTAAATGCGCGTCCTAACAATGCATGGGGACTCTCTTATGCCAGAGGTGGGCCTAAACGCCAAATATGCGAGATTATGATAGATTTATCCGAGCCAACTGAATTGAAATGCTATCCGTTGGAAATAAAGGTTGAATTCTACTGCAATAACAATAATGCATACAATAATAAAACTAATTGACATAACACAAAGTACTCCTATGATCATGCTTAAATCTTGCTCTTGATCACACAGATGGGGGAAATAGATCACATCCTATAATACAAATATACAAAAATGAATATACACTTTTCAATTTCGGCATGTCATGATTAGGCTTGGATTCGTCTATCATTATCACGCTACACATAATATGTTGATTGGTCGTTGGGTTGTGAGACCCGTCGACAATTGGTAGATTTCTTAGTTGTGAGTCGATACCAAGGATCGACCCACCTAAGATGCATGCATGCATGACTTAATATAAAGGATGGTATAGCTCTATCCTAAATTTTATAAGATTTGGTTTAGTAGACCCAAGGTTCCCGAGCGGACTGCTCGAGTGAGAAGGCTACGCGCCCACCGGATGGTCCAAACACCCGCATACGCCAACTCTCCTAAAATTTGGAAATTTGAAAGAAAATTTTGCGGGTGCGCGAAAGAGGTCCCGAGGCAGGAGAAGGCAATGAACGTGGATGCGGGTCTTCGTTTGACGATAGTCATGATGAGTCTCATAATGAGACTCATCGTTGCTCCCAATGCGTTTCATGTAAATGAAAGAAAAGAAAAGGATTAGTAGACGGAACATGAAAATATATACATAAGAAAAATGTAAATAAATAACTTATGAAAAGTAATATGTTGTTGGGACTCGGGATGTAGGCAGGTGCAAAAAGAATATAGAGCAGGCCCAAAATGATAATTATCAAACTTAAAAAGAATAGACCAGCCCAGATGCATAATAGGTCCCAATTCAACACATGAGGACTGATATACAAGGTATTTTCAGCGATAAATGATATACTCAGGAATATATGAGGATATATAACTCTGATATACTCCGGGTCTATACCCGAGCTATATGCCTTGTATATTCTGAAGTATACCATCCGTATACTTAGCACAAGAAAGGGACAAAAGTAATTTCAAACAGAGAGTATTCCCATGGTGTTCCCATATAGAAAAGATGAGCAATCTTATAGACTATAAGCATGCAAAGCTTGAATTATTTAAATAAAAGGGAGAAAATGCAGCTTCATCAAACACTGATTTCGAATAGAATGAGGGGGAGATTGACTCAAGAAAAGTAGATGACCTATATGCATCATTCTAATAAGAGGTTGAGTATACTATACCCTGATCATGCTCCATCCACTATGTAGAAAAACTTTGGGGGGAAATAATACAAGAACGTGACTTATACAAATAGCAAGTAAAACCAACTCAGAATTAGCATTTTTCTTTGTCCGATGTCTAAGCTAGTCCAGTCCAAACTAACAACTAGAGTACTACAACACACACAAAGAAATCAGGGGGATTGATATACTAACATGAAAGCATTTTAAATGGACCAGCAGAGAGGGTAATCAACTTAGAAAAATACCTAGACATGAATGTCACAGACCTCACAAAACAATCAAGAAACGTGTCTTAAACATACAAAGATTGTTTATTCCATACAAAGCATTAAAGCCTTAGACATGTCCATACATTAGCTAAGCTTAGAGATACAAAAGCAGATGGGGCATGGCATAGATAATTTAGTAATCATGTTGGAGACCAAGATGGGCAAACATCCAAACAGGAACAACAGTTTCAAATATGCACAGTACAGATTCTAAGATCACACGTAAGTCAAAACAAAGGCTTGATTATGCATAAAGACACTTTCGAATAGGCATGGTGTAGATGACATGATGGTTGCATAGGTTGAGAGTCAAATGACTTGCCTAACTTCTCTAATAATCAAATAATACCTAATGTAGTAACAACAAGATTCAGTAAGATAAACATGCTTCAAAGTTCTTTTTTTTTTTTGCATTCAACAGGGTTACCTTATATTCCAGAAATCAACACACATTCACACAAAGCTTCATATCATGTTTTACTATCCTAAGTTCATTATCACATATCCATAAGCATGTAGACATAGGCTCAAAGCCAAACTATCATATCACTCAGTATCCACATCAAAGGTAAATAAGAAAAGGCAATAAATATGCTCCTATATCACCTTGGACATGACTCTAATTCTTCATTTCTTCATGTAAACATGAATATAACTTCAATCATAGATCATAGATGGTCATATTGTTACACACAACTCCACTAAACAGTCATTAAACATCACACATTAGTTAACCTTAGGATCATAGAGGTTTATCCATACCATTCCAGCATTTTCCCTAGCTTATATGTATCATATTTTATGCCCATTACAGGATTTGTTTTATCATAAATCTAGTTTATGAACTAGGAGGTAAAACATAGGCTTAGGTTATTAAAGCAGACTAAATTTAACATTACTTTTAACTATTAACAGACATAATAATGTAACCCTAACTAACACATAATTAACCAACAAAAACACAGACAGAAAGCACATATAATACAAAAATAAACTAAAATCAAGAGGAAATTGAGTTTACAGACCTTCTTCGGAAAGCGAACCGAGGCGTCATTTCGAATAGTCGACCTTACTCGGAGAAGTTTTGTTATCGAGAAAGCTAATAACAGTGAAGCGAGTGAAAAACATAAAGTGCTCCGCAAATTGATATCCGATTCAGGTACTCTCTAGACTTAGAGTATAGGACGACACTCTCTCAACCCTCTGCCAAGATTTTCTGATTTTCTTGACAGAGGAATACACCGTAGCATAGTGCTTGCAGTCGAAGGGATAGTCGTGTGTACTCCCTAAGTAAAGACTCTAGATAATACAACCTGTAATTGTTCTAGTTTTATGTTACATGTTTTGATTGTCATATAACCATACCAGGAAATTATTGGGGTAAGTATAACAAAATTTTAAACTTCCGTTGTGCCTACTTATATGTTTTGAACCCAACAAAAACCTACAGGTTGTACATGGACCGAGTTGGTTCAGATTTTCCAAATACCAAATCAAACCAATTGTGTCAAATTTTTAAAGCTATAAACAGAGTCGTCCCTGGGGCGATCAAGGCGGCGCCGCTGCACAGGGCCCCCGGCCGTTGGGGCCTCCGCCCCAGAATTTTTATTTTTCTTTTATTGGTTTTAAATATTACGATATGTATTAAAAATGCATTTAATCTTATCAATGAAAGCTATAGCATAGTGGTGAGGGCTCCCTTCAAAAGTCTTTCCCCAGTGAAGGGTCGCGTGTTCGAATCCAATGAGCAAGCGAAATGTTTTTTTTAATATTGATTAATTAATTAATTTTAATATTGATTAATTAGTTAATTTTAATTTTTCATGTGAAAAAAAAGGACATATTTTTGTTTCTCGCATCGGACCCTTAAAAGTATAGGATCGGTCCTGGCTATAAACAAAACCAAACTGGCCTTTTTGATCTCATTCGTATTCCAAGTCCCTTAGTAATCGTTTACGGTAGATGGGTAAGCTGGCGGGGACCCCAGCTTAGATTAGAGTAACTGCCCCAGAAGGTCAGTGTCGATAGCAAGCCCCTCCCCGGCCGGAGAGCCTCCAGGACAAGGAGGCGGCGATCAACCATCCACTCTCGAGATTCATATTGATCAATAGATCTCCGCGA